>WSYH01001113.1:22253-45819 GCA_036426205.1 Ascaphus truei
GACCCCTTAACCATGTCACTGCCATTAGTACACTTTGCCCCTAGGAGAGACTGACCCCTTAACCATGTCACTGCCATTAGTACACTTTGCCCCTAGGAGAGACTGACCCCTTAACCGTGTCACTGCCATTAGTACACTTTGCCCCTAGGAGGGACTGACCCCTTAACCCTGTCACTGCCATTAGTACACTTTGCCCCTAGGAGGGACTGACCCCTTAACCCTGTCACTGTCATTAGTACACTTTGCCTCTAGGAGGGACTGACCCCTTAACCATGTCACTGCCATTAGTACACTTTGCCCCTAGGAGGGACTGACCTCTTAACCATGTCACTGCCATTAGTACACTTTGCCCCTAGGAGAGACTGACCCCTTAACCATGTCACTGCCATTAGTACACTTTGCCCCTAGGAGGGACTGCCCCCTTAACCATGTCACTGCCATTAGCACACTTTGCCCCATGAATATGGTTGGTATTAATCCCTCCGGTTTCCTTCCCCTGGAAGCTGCTGACGGAGGTGGTGTCCTGCAGCCCGGGTCAGCTGAAAACGGAGAATGCCGGGAAGAAAGAGACTCTGTCCGGGTACAACGTCACGTTAAAAGACACCGTGCTTTTCCCGGAGGGAGGCGGACAGGTAACCGAGATCCTGAAAATGCTCTGTGTGTGTGTGTCTGTGTGTCTGTGTGTCTGTGTGTGTGTGTGTGTGTGTGTGTCTGTGTCCGTTTATAATCTAGAATGCGTACGGTTGTGAGTTCAATTCCTACTTTGACTAATTTCACTCCAGTGTTTTGGGGGATTTTGTTTTTTTTTCTGACTGATGTTACTTTTTTGGGGCTGACCGTATGCTGAACGCAATATTGAGAGTGCGGCGCGTGAGCGATAGTGTCTTGCCCAAAGTTACAGGACAAGGTGACCCTTGGATTTGAACCAGTTTCACCCACTTCAAAGGCCAGTGAGGTACTGCATCATCTAGACCAGGCCTGCACGACTCCAGTCCTTGAGTGCCGAAAACTGGCCCGATTTTCAGGATATCCCTACTTCAGCACAGCTGGCTCAATTAGTGACTCAGTCATACTGAGTTGTGCAGGCCTGGTCTAGACAGACAGTGAGACGAGTATGTGGACAGTAGTTTTTGGAGGTGCTGCCTGGTACAAGTCATCTCAACATGGAACCAACCAGTAGAGGGGGCCGTGCTGGGTTTTTAAACAACGTAGAAGTAATAACAAATATTCAAGTCCTGGGAACATTTGGGGAAACGGTGACCATATCATGGCCTCATTTGGAATAAAGGATCAAAAACCACATTATATGGGTTCAACAAGGAGTTTACATTTTAGCAAGGCGGATTTGAAGTCACTGAGGAACAGACTGCAAGGTGTGTGTTGGGGTGAGGTCTTTTATTGCAGGGAAAATGTAGAAGATAAACGGGCGGTCTTTAAAACATTGTTAGAAAAGCACACGTATCTTGTGTATTACCCCCGGGGTCATCAATATACAAGAAACAAGTCTAAACCATTGCGGCGAAATAAACAGGTAGGAGACGGGGATGGCAGATACAGTAGATATATTTTAAAGGTTGGACATGTTTATAGAAAGGGAAGGTATGCAGGGACATTCCTAATAAGTAAACACGGGAAGGACGCTGATCCAGGGAGTAATCTGATTACTGGGGTCAGGAAGGAATGTATTTTCCCCTTTATGAGATAACATTGGATGATGTGACACTGGGGTTGTGTGTTTGCCTTCCTCTGGATCATTGTACTGTAAATACAAACATAGGATAAGTACAGCTCAACCCCCCTTATAACGCTGTGCTTGGGGTCCAAAGAATCACATCGCGCTATAAGCGGATGGCGTTAGAAATAATGTACCATTGTATGCGTTGTACAATAAAGTATTTAAGACGCCAATAACCGTGTTGTAAAGTATTCATACATACGAAAATTGTGAGCCACGCGCGCAACGCGTTATAAGCGGATCCGCGCTGTAACGGATCGCGCTATAAGGGGGTTGGGCTGTATCTGTCGGCTACATTTTAGAACTCAATGGACGTGTGTCTTTTTTTTCAACCTCGTGTAACTATGTAACTACTGTATGTGTAACTGTGTAACTATATGTGTAACTATGTAACATACTTAGTTGGACGTTGAACGGAAGCTTCTATTTCCCCCCCCCCCCCAACCAGCCCGACGACCGAGGATTCATCGACGACGTTCCTGTGCTCCGCGTGACCCGCCTGGGGCCAGACGCGGTGCACTTTGTCCCGTCCCCTCTGGATCTCGGGGCGCAGGTGCCGGTGAGACTGGACTGGGTCAGAAGGTTTGACCACATGCAACAGCATTCTGGTGATCAGTCAATTTTGCCTATGGGAGATACCTTTCCTTTTTTTTTTTTATGACCTATTAAATGTCATTAATTTAATTGAAATAGGTTGACGCTTCATTTGTCTAACAGGTAGTGGTGACACCAGTGAAGCCAAAGGGTTAATAGTCAACCCCATAATCCCCCTGTCGTTGTTAGGGTACGTTTGTGTATATATGTACTAACTGTATTAGTTTCTCTCTCCGCCCAGGCCAACACCTTGTTACAGCTATCGCTGATTCGCTGTATGGATTCAAGACAACCTCTTGGTGAGTGGTCAATAAGCATACGTTGATGTTATTAGGAGAATTTATGTCCTGGAACAGGATTGTGTATTTCTGTTCCGCCCCCCCCCCCCCCTTTGCATTTTTGACTGCCAGCCTTCTCCATTTTGGGTGTATGCTTTCCCTGCAGCTGTGACTCCCAGTGCTTGTGGGAAATGACACATTTGAGATACTTTCCTCTCTCCCGTCTGCTAGAAGCTGGTTGCCCCCGGCAACATCTCTAGTCCTCCAAGCTACAATGGACTTTTCCATCCTCCCCGTCTGTATTCACAGGTGGTTTAGTCCTATCCCTATTCCTGTGTGACAAACATTACACACTTCCTTTTTCACCCAAGCAGGCTGAGTGAGTGCTGCCATTCTTACCTACTCCCTTGCAAAGCCATTCGTTTGACCCGTCCCTTGATACCGACGCACTTCACACAGAGAAGCACTCGCTACCCACACAACAACACCCACAAGAACCTTATCATTTCTGTAACTCCCTCAATAAAGTTAAGAAAAGGCAAAAGGACTTGTTGTGCTTTCAAAGGGGGATGAGTTCAGCTATCCGGCCATACTTATTATCTAGCATATACCCTGTGGCTACAGAATAATTTATGATAATACCACATGAACCGTTGGGTTGCATGAAGATACAAGCAAGATAAGGATCAGCAAAGGAGTGTGGCAGGGAGACATCATGCCACCCAAGCTTTTGACAGCGACACTGACCTGTCAATGACACTGGACAAAGGAGGAGAAGGGAATCAACGGTGATAATTGGAGTCACCCACAACTCGCATTTTTTTTGTCATAAGTCCGGAAGACCTCCAGCAACACAACAGAAAACTCGCCAAAGCAAGCAAGTAAGAAGGTTGGGCCTCCATATGAATCTGGGCAAGACCAAAGTGATGTTCAACAGATGTGTCGCCTCTATAAATGAATGGAATAGAACTAGAAGAAGTCGAGGGCTCTGTTGGTCTTGGCCAGCAAGTAACGATGGATGGGAATCGTTTGAATTAAATCAATCGGAGAAGGGGATGGAGGACCTTTGGAAGAAACAAGACCATATTTAAAGGGAACCTTCCACCGTGCCTCGAGGGACGGTTTCGACCCAGCGTGTGGATGTGAAACTTGGACCCCTAAAATTGCGACGACAATTTTTGAAATTCAGACAACTCGCCGCATGGAGAGATGCATGCTGGGTGCTACTCGAAGAGACAGGGGGAAAAAAAAAACGAACGAATGGGTTCAAAAGCAAACCAAAGTCTGCGACATCATCACCAGGGGGAAGGAATTAAAATGGCGGTGGGATCGGACACATTGGAAGAAATGGCCAGCGTTGTATGAGGATAATTGATATCAAGGGGTATTAAAAGACCAAGACGACGACCCCCAAGTTAGATAGGAGGAGGAGATGTGAACAGTTTGTTAGAGCAACATGAAGAAGAGAGGCTTGCAACCGTGGTATCTGAAAAAACGGGGGAGGCCTTCATCTAGCAGTGGATCGACAAGGGCTGAAGATGTATAAACTTAATTTACACAGCTTTTTAAATGGTAGCTATGCCAGGAGGTGCGCAAGGGGTTAATTAATGGTCTGCTGTTGGATATTTCATCTTGCCCTGTGCTTATCATGAGATGCTGTTGGTGGCTCGATTATCTTATCCCGGGGATGTTAAAATGATAACTTGATGTCTCCCTGGTTCTACTGGAGGATGTCCACAGTTGACATGACTTTGCCTCCGTCCGTCTTGACTTCCTGCTCATGGCTCTTCGAACCTTTTTTTACGTTTGCAGGGAACTGGGGCGCCAGCGCAGCGTCATTGAGTTGGACACGCCGACCGTGACCGCCACACAGGCTGAAGCTATAGAGAGCCTAGTGAACGAGAAGATTCGTGAACACAAACCTGTCAATGTGAGGGTGATAACTGTCGATGACCCGGAGTTTGATGGGGTAAGTCTGAGGCTTCATCAAGTTGTTTAAGGGGTCAGCCCCTCTTCGGACTAAAGTGGACCTGTTTGAGGTCACATCTGTGTGATTTTAATCCAGCTAACACTCCAGGCAACATTGATCTTGGTAGTTTATTCTCTTCCGTAGGTGAGAAGCCGCGGTTTGCCGGACGATCACGCAGGGCCGGTGAGAATAATCGACATCGAAGGCGTTGACGCCAACATGTGCTGCGGGACTCACGTCTCCAACCTGAGCGACCTACAGGTGCGACTGCAAATAATGGTGATACTAGAAGGTGGCTTGTTTAGAAGATGGTGTTGACCAGCGCATTTGGGGTCTTTAAAATGTCAGCCGAAGCAGTGGGAGACGCCTTCATTCAAATGAAGAGATGGTCAACAGAGAGAATTTGCTGCTTCAACTGTCTTGTTGTGTTGACCACGTATTACCATTCGACCACCATATCCTTGTAGGGTTGACCACGTATTAACCATCCAAAC
Source organism: Ascaphus truei (assembly GCA_036426205.1). NCBI lineage: Eukaryota > Metazoa > Chordata > Amphibia > Anura > Ascaphidae > Ascaphus > Ascaphus truei. Next base: position 27,324 of record WSYH01001113.1, read on the forward strand.
ACCATATCCTTGTTGTGTTGACCACGTATTAACCAGAGTGGCTGACCTTCTTCTCCCTTCTAACCTGACCATTTTAGGCCACCTTTGGCAACCAGTGTATCACATCTCGACTTTTTGTAGGCCATCAAGATTTTGGGAACCGAGAAAGGCAAGAAGAACAAGACGAATTTGATCTTCTTAGCAGGCGAACGAGTCCTGAAATACGCAGCGCGGAGCTACAGCGTTGAGAAGGCCCTGACGTCTCTTCTAAAGTAAACCCCTTATTTTTATTTACTGCCCACTCCATTTTTGACCTACTTTCTTACGAGCGACTTGAGCTTCTATATCTGTCATCTGTATATCGGCCAGCTACATTTACGGGGCGCCTTTGAATGGGGGAAATGTTTGTAAACCAAGGGTTTTCTTTCCCCTTATCCCCCCCCCCCCTACCCCCTGTCCTTATCAGAGAGCCAATAAAAGTAATGGGAGCGGGTGACTGTACAGCACACGCTATGGAGCAGCCAGAGGAAATCGCACCCCACCCCAAGTCTCACTTTAATAATACATGAAATACACTTATAGGTGTCAGAAGTGGGATTAGTACACTTTGCTCCTGGGAGCAAAAATTAAAGGGGTTCCCGTTTTTCAGACACAGTGTACTTTTGAGGGCCATAAGTGCGTCCCTTGAGCCCTCAAGTACCGCACATTAGCCACATATCTATATGTGTGATATGTATGTATGTGCATATATGTTGCAGCCGTGGTCGGGAGCTCCCCTACCCATCTCTCACTCAATTTCACCCCCAACTCTCACTCAATTCCCCACCCTCTTCCTCTCACTGGATTTCCCCCCTCCTGTTCCTCACTCAATTCACCTCTCTTAACTCTGTTCCCCCCTCCTCCTCATTCAATTCCTCCCCCTCCTCCTCACTCAATTCCCCACCCACCTCTCACTCGGTTCCCCACCCTCCTCCTCACTCAATTCCCCCCCCCCCATGATCTCCTCTCACTCAATTTTCCCACCCACCTCTCACTCGATTCCCCACACTCCTCCTCCTCACTCATTTCCCCCTCACTTCTCTCACTCAATTCCCCCACCCTCCTCTCACTCAATTTCTCCCCTCCCCCCCGCCATCTCACTTTACCCCCCCCATCTCTCACTCAATTCCCCCCTCTCACCCTCTTGTCCTGCGGTGGTGGGGAGCTGGTTGCCCGATGGACGGTTCCAGAAGTTGGCTCCGACTTCCAGACGGGTCCAATTTCTGGTGCCAGCCGGACGCACTGGAGCGGGGATGGACACGGGCCATTCCAAAACCGTCGTGGCCCACGGGCCCACAGGTTGTTCACTTCAGTAGTAAGTCATAGGGGCCCCATGTGTAGGTTACATCATTCTTTATTTGACCTGCTGTGTGGAACCGCCCCTTTGGGTGCAGGGAGGGTCCCATTGGCACCTCTCCAGCACTCGACCACGTCAACACTTCTCCGATGACGGAACAGCAGGGGAGGAGTCGTCGTCTTCCTTTGCCCTGCCTGCCAGATCTCGGTCTACGCTCCGTAGGATCTTCCCCACAATTAGATGATGGCGTAGCTACTGCGTCATGGATCCCAGACCTCATGACGCAGAAGCTATGCCACCAACGGGTGATAGAATCAGATGACGTGGGTCAGTTGTTGAAACAATATACCGTCCTTTCGGCAGCTAACGGAAGGTTTGAAGTGGCAGATACCATTGTTATAGAAGCCAGCTGGACGTACTTTTTGGAAAGGGGACTCATCTGGGAACGGCGTCTTCTTTTTTTGGTTGTTTATAGGAACGGGCCGGAGGAACACGTCGATGCTGTCGATAAGTTGCAGAAATCTGTGAAAATGCTCCAGAAGGTATGGTCCCGTAGGGAGGCCGTAACTCCCGAGGTGTATCCCATCCAACCATGGTCCTCACGCTCCCATCCCACCATGGTCCTCACACTCCCATCCCACCATGGCCCTCGCGCTCCCATCCCACCATGGCCCTCGCGCTCCCATCCCACCATGGCCCTCACGCTCCCATCCCACCATGGCCCTACCATGCCCCTCTCCTCCGCGCTCGCCATCCACCATGGCCCTCCGCGCTCCCATCCACCATGGCCCTTGCGCTCCCATCCCACATGGCCCTCGCGCTCCCATCACCAACCATGGTCTCCGCTCCCATCCCCCCCATGGCTCCCATCCCACCATGCTCCTCCCCCCATCCCACCATGGCCTCACTCTCCCAATCCCACCAATGGCCCTCTCTCCCAATCCCACCATGGCCTCACGCTCCCCCATCCCACCTTGCCCGCGCTATCCCATCCCCTGGCCCTCGCTCCCATCCCCGTGCCCTCGCGCTCCCATCCCACCATGGCCCTCGCGCTCCCATCCCACCATGGCCCTCGCGCTCCCATCCCACCATGGCCTCGGCTACCCATCTCCACAATGTCTACATATCTCTCTCTCTGCCTCTCCTCTCCTCTCTATCCCCGTCTCTCGCCTCCCCCTCTCTCTCCATCCCTCTCTCCGTCCTCTCCATCGCCCTCTCTCTCCTCCTCTCTATGCCTCCTCTCCTCTCTACATACTATATCCCCTCTTCGATTCTCTCCTCTCTGTTCTCGTACCCTCGCTCTCCAATCTCGATATATTAATCTCTCTCTCTCTCGCTCTCTCTCTCTCTCTCTCTCCTCTTCTGCTCTCTCTCTCTCTCTCTCTCTCTCTCGCCTGGATCCTATCGTTACTCTGAGTCTCCATGCCTCCTCCTCTCCGGCTCCGGATTACTCTCTCCTCTCCTCTCTCTTCTCCTCCTCCTCTCGGGGCTCTGTCGTCGTCATCCTCGATCATAAGGTCAAGTCGGTCTCTCTCTCCTCTCATCGAGCCTCGGTCTTCGCCTCGTCGATAGGCAGCCGTCACACGGAGAGAGTCATACTCTAAACAGTGGAAAGCAATGCGGTTACGGGAGCGAGAAGGCTGGGCAGTCAGCTCTCCCCGTTCTCGTCTCTCTCTACGTTGGAGGTCAGGGACGTGGTCGTCTCGCTCTCTCTCTCCTACTCTCTTCTCTCACCCTCGTCTCCCTTCTCGTGGTCTCTCCGATTGCTCCTCTCTCTACTCCTCAGATTCTCCCATCTCATTCGAGCTGCTAGCTCCCCGCATCTCCTCTCGATCTCTCACGTCTCGTTCCGTGGATGTCCCCGTCGTTCACTCTTTCATCCTCCTCCCCCTACTGCCTGCTGCTTTCTCATCGTCCGGGGCGCCCCTCCTCTCGTCACTCCTCAACGGTCAGTCAAGATACCTCTCTCTCTCTCTCTCAGGGCGATCTCCCCTCGCGTGCAGTCGGTACAAGGGGCCCCTGCTCTGCATAGGTCTATTCTAATCCTCTCTCTCCTCTCCCTCTATCCCCTCTCTCCGCTCGCTAGCCCGCTCTTCTATCCTCCTCCGCTTTCCCCGAGTTATCCCCTCTCCTCTCTCTCTATCCTCTCTATCCCCTCTCTCCTCTCTCTCCTCTCTCTCTCTCCTCTCTCTCCTCTCACAAGTGACAGTTATATTTAATCACTTAAAAAAAGCGATTTTTAGTAGAAGTATTAATACTCTATAGTAGCAGAGTCTTTTCCTTGCCCCCGTAGAAAAGAAAATGGAGCTTGAAGTTGGTAAATAAGAAAGTTTGGTGGTGTTTGTATTTCAGAATAACGTGACCCTAGTTAGAGACCTGGCGATGCTGGTGGCGGAGGCTTCAAACTCAGAGCGGAGCGGGGGAAATTCTTCTCTTACCACAAGTAAGACTGCGCGATCATTCCGGTCACCTAACGACAGGGACGTGGTTAATGGGTTAAAGGGACAGTCCCACGTAGGGGCAAAGTGACCTAATGACAGGCGTGTTTTAATGGTCAAAGGGTCAGTTCCACGTAGGACAAAAAGTGACCGATAAATGACTGGGACCTGGTTACGGGGTTTAAAGGTCAGTCCCAGTCGTGGGCAAAGTGACCTAATGACAGGGACGTGGTTTAATGGGTTAAAGGGACAGTCCCACGGGGCAAAGGAGTACTATGACTGACGTGTTTAATGGGTTAAGGGTCAGTCCCACGTAGGGGCAAGGTGACCTAATGACGGGGACGAGTTTAATGGGTTAAAGGGTCAGTCCCACGTAGGGGCAATGTGACCTAATGACGGGGACGAGTTTAATGGGTTAAAGGGTCAGTCCTAGGTGGGGAGAGCCTTTTAACCTCTGAAATGTCTTGCTGTCACTGTTGTCCTGTATGTGACTGACCCTTTAACCCGTCGCCCTTTCTCTCTCCCCGACCAGGAAAGAGGGCGACAATGAGTTTATGAATATCGTCGCCAACGAGATTGGAAGCGAGGTGAGTTGTGTCTTTATATGCCAGCGACAACATCCCCACGTCTCAGCTGTCTGCCCCCCATGCCTTCCCATTATCTCTTAGCCTACAGTGCTTCCACTGCAGCCAGGGATTTTGGGTAACGGCAGGCCAATGAGCACACACACAGTGCGTCACTCTTTGCTTCTCGTCCGTTGTAACATGGGTTCCCTCCCTATAAGCTTCCGACCCTGCCGCGTCACACAGCTTTCCCAGCACCGCCTTGGTGAAAGAAGTGCAGAGCCCGCCAACCTACTCAGAGACAGCTTTTCTCTTGTCACCAAGTTGGGGGGGGGGGAGGGTGTGGGGGCTACTACATCATGGGGGGCCCTGGGTGCAATCCACCGGCAAATCGTGCGCCTGCTCCAGGCACCGCGCTTATTAAGGCCCCCCCCCCCCCCCCGCGCTCTCGCCCCTCGCCCTACCCCGGGCCCCCAACTCCGGCTGACGCAGGGAGCACATCTAGGCGGCTTCCAGGGGGGGCCCAAACCTCCGTGTCAGGACCCCCTCGGGGGGGGGGGGGGGGGTTTCTGTGGCCCTTCTAGAGCCAAACAAAATGGCCGCTCCAATGCGAGCCGAATGGAAGACGCGGCGTCATTCGAGATTGCAGCTTAAATGTAATTCGCTTCAACAAACGCTGCCTGTGGGTGCTGTTATTCGGCTTAACCACAAGGTGGCAGGCAAGAAGCGTGTATTGCTATTCTTCATTGACGGAGTTATGTATGGAGTGGAGTGCGGGCGTTTGACGGAAGTGCGTGGCGTGCAGTGCGGGCGTGCGGATGCGGGCGTGACGGGCAAGAGGAAGTGTGTGTGCATGGTACTTTGTGCTCCCGCGCATGGAGAATGTGTTATCGGTAAATCTGCGCGGCAGGCGAGGAGGCGTTATCGGTAACTCTGCGCGGCAGGCGGTGAGGCGTTATCGGTAACTCTGCGCGGCAGGCGATGAGGCTATCTGAATTGCGCGGCAGTGTACGTAGGGCAGCGTAGTTATACGGTACTCTGCGCGCAGGCGGTGAGGCGTTATCGGTAAATAAATTATTTCTGCGCGGGGCAGGCTAGAGCGTTTTCGGTAACATCTCTCCGCGCCAGGCGATGAGAGGCGTTATCGGTAACTCTGCGCGGCAGGCGATGAGGCGTTTATGGTAAACGCGCGCGAGGCGAGGAGGCGTTTTAATATCTGCGCGGCGGGCGTGAGGCGTTATCGGTAACTGCGCTGCAGGCGATAGGCGATTTCGGAACGCTAAGCTCTGCGCCAGGGTGATCCGAGCTTCGTTATCGGTAACTCTGCGCGGCAGTGCGATGAGGCGTTATCGGTAACTCTGCGCGGCAGGCGAGATGAGCGTTATCGGTAAACTACTCTTGGCGCGCAGGCGGTGAGCGGCTTTATCGTTAACTCTGCGCGGCAGGCTGAGTACTGTCTTTCGTAACCTGCGCGCAGGTATGAGGGTTATCGGTAACTCTGCGCGGCAGGCGATGAGGCGTTATCGGTTAAAAAGTCATCTGCGCGGCAGGCCGAGGACGTTATCGGTAACTCTGCGCGGCAAGGCGACTGAGGCGTTATCGGTAACTCTGGCGCGCGGCAGGCGTTAGTCGATCGGTAAATCTGCGCGGCAGGCGAGGAGGCGTTATCGGTAACTCTGCGCGGCAGGCGGTGAGGCGTTATCGGTAACTCTGGCGCGGCAGGCGATGAGGGCGTTATCGGTAACTCTGCGCGCAGGCGATGAGGCGTTATCGGTAACTTCTTGCGGCGGCAGGCGAGGGACGGCGTTATCAGTAACTCTGCGCGGCAGGCGATGAGCGGTTATCGTAAGCTGGCGGCGGACTATCAAGAGGAGTCGTATCGGTACGGAATATCTGCGCGGCACGGGTGAGGCGTTATCGGTAACTGCGCCGGCAGTAGCGGATGAGGCCGTTATCGTTAACTCTCTGCGCGGCAGGCGATGAGGCGTTATCGGTAACTCTGCGCGGCAGGCGATGAGGCGTTATCGGTAACTCTGCGCGGCAGGCGATGAGGCGTTATCGGTAACTCTGCGCGGCAGGCGATGAGGCGTTATCGGTAACTCTGCGCGGCAGGCGATGAGGCGTTATCGTAACTTCTGCGCTGCAGCGTGAGCGTTACGTAACTCTGCGCGGCAGGCGATGAGGCGGCGCAGTTGATGCCTTGTCAGATCCGGAGGCGTTCTAAAGGGAAGAGCAGAGACAAAGGTGTCACATACAGTATGCGGGGACATCCCCATTATAGTGTGGTAACTGCTTCGTACAAAGTATCCCTATCTCCTCCTATTACCCCATATATTTCCCCTCCCTATATCTCCTCCTCTTTTACCTCCATAAATTTTCCACTCCCTATACTCCTCCCTCATTAACCCCCTATATTTTCCCCGCTTATAACTCCTCCTATTATACCCCATATATTTCACGCCATCTCTATAACTCCTCCTATTTACCCCATAATATTCCCCTCTCTATACTCCTCCTATGACCCATATATTTCCCCTCCCTATATCTCCTCCTATTACCCCCCATATATTTCCCTCTCTATAACTCCTCCTATTACCCCATATATTTCCCCTCTCTATAACTCCTCCTATTACCCCATATATTTCCCCTCCCTATATCTCCTCCTATTACTCCATAGATTTCCCTCCCTATACTCCTCCTATTACCCCCTATATTTACCCTCCCTATAACCCTCCCTATTACCCCATATATTTCCCCCTCCCCTAGATCTCACACCCCCCCCCCCCCCCCTCCTATTACCCCATATATTTCCCCCTCCCTATAAATCTCCTCCTATTTTACACCCCATAGATTTTCCCCTCCCTAGATCTCCTCCTATACCCCCACATATCATATATTTCCCCTCCCTCTATCTCCTCCTTTATCCTACCATTACCACCATATATTTCCCCTCTCTATAACTCCTCCTATTACCCCATATATTTTCCCCTCTCTATAACTCCTCCCTATTACCCCATATATTTCCCCTCCCTATATCTCCTCCTATTACTCCATATATTTCCCCTCCCTATAACTCCTCCTATTACTCCCATATATTTCCCCTCCCTCTAACCCTCCCTATTACCCCAAATTTTCCCCTCCCTATATCTCCCTTTACCCCATATATTTCCCCTCCCTATATCTCCTCCTAGTAACCCCATATAGTTTTCTCCTCCGATTACCAAACCCCTATAACCCCATCCCTAGATACTCCTCCGACCTATTAACCCACAGTGACACACAGTGATACACTGACACACACACAGTGATACACAGTGACACACAGACACACAGTGATACACTGACACACACACAGTGATATACTGACATACACAGACACAGTGACACACAGTGATACACACACACAGTGACACACACACACAGTGATACACAGTGACACACAGTGATACACACACAGTGACAAAGTGATACACACACACACAGTGACACAGTGATACACACACACACACACAGTGACACACAGTGATACACTGACACACACACAGTGATACACAGAACACAAAACCTGTCATGTTGAGGGTGTGAAAACTGTCGCGGGGACCCGGAGGTGATGGGTAAGTCTGAGGCTTTCATCAGTTGTTTAAGGGTCAGCCCCTCTTCGGAATAAAAGTGTGACCGGTTTTGAGTGGTCACATCTGTGTGATGTGAATCCAGCTAACACTCCTAGACAACATTTGATCTTGGTAGTATTCTCTTCCGTAGGTGAGAAGCGCGGTGCCGGGGAGCACGATTCACGCAAGGGGCCGGTGAGTGAGAAATAATCGACATCGAAGGCGTTGACGCAACATGTGCTGCGGGACTCACGTCTACAACCTGAGCGACCTAACAGGTGCGACTGCCAAAATAATGGTGATACTAGAAGTGGCTTGTTTAGAAGATGGTGTTGGACCAGCGCATTTGGGTCTTAAAATGTCAGCCGAAGCTGTCGGGGAGACGCCTTCATTCAAATGAAGAGATGGTCAAAAGAGAGAATTTGCTTCGGCTCACTGTATGTTGTTGTTGACCACGTATTTACATACCAATTTCGACCACAATATACTTTTGTAGGGTACCACGTATTAAACCGATACCAAGTACAGTACCATTCCTTGTTGTGTTGACCACGTAGTAAACTAGAGTGGGCGACCTTCTCTCCCTTCTACCTGACCATTTTTGGCCCACCTTGGAAACCAGTGTATACATCTCGACTTGTTTGTTAGGCCATCAGATTTGGGGAACCGGAGAAAAAGGCAAGGCAAGAATGAAACAAGCACGAATGTGATCTTCTTAGGCAGTGCGAACGCGCTGAATACGCAGCCGGAGAGAGCTTACAGCGTGAGAAGGCCATGAGTCTACTTCTAAGTAAACCCTTATTTGTATTGCCTGCACCTCCATTTTGACTACTTTATACGAGCGACTGAGCGTCTATATTCTGTCATCTTGTTATATCGGCAGCTACATTTACGGGGCGGCCTTTTGAATGGGGGAAATGTTGTAAACAAATGGGTTTTCTTTCCCCTTATCCCCCCCCCACCTCTACCCATGTCCTTATCAGAGAGCCAATAAAAGTAAGGGAGAGGTGACGGACAGCACACGCGTATTGAAGCAGCCAGGGAAATCGCCAACCCCACCCCAAGTCTTCCCTTTATGTTATAATACATGAATACACTTATGATGGTGTCAGAAGTGGGATTAGTACACTTTGATCCTGGGAGCACAAAATATTAAAGGGTTCCGTTTTTTTTCAGACAAGTTGGACGTTTGAGGGCCATAACGTGCTCCCTTGAAGCCCCTAAGTACCCGCACAGTAGAACATATCTATATGTGTGAATATGTATGATAGTGGACATATACTGTTGCACAAGCCATTTGAGTCGGGAGCCTCCACCTAGACCTTATCCCCTCTCTCACTCTAATTCACCCTCCCAACTCTCCACTTAAAATTCCCCACCCTATTACTCGCAATTGGTTTCCCCCTCCTGTTACTCACTCAATTCACCCTTAACTCTGTTCCCCCCTCCTCCCTCATTCATTCCTCCAACCTCATCCTCACGGCAATCCCCACCACGACCCGATCACTCGGTTCCCCCCATCCTCCTCACTCAATTCCCCCCCCCCCATTCGCATGTCTCCTTCTCACTCAATTTTTCCCACCACCCTCACTCTGATTCACCGAACACTCCTCGCCTCACTCATTTCCCCTCACTTCTCTCACTCAATTTTCACCGCCACCCCTCCTATCACTCAGAATTTGATCCCCTCCCCCCCGCCATTCACTTACCCCATCTCTCAACGCAATTCCCCCCTCTCACCCATCTTGTCCTGCGCGGTGGTGGGGGGCTGTGCCCGCTGGACGGTTCCAGATGTTGGCTCAGACTTCCAGAGGGTCAACAATTTTCTGGTGCCAGCGGACCACTGGCGGGCGGGGATTGGACACGGAGCCATTCAAAACCGTCGTGGACCACGGGCCACAGGTTGGTCACTTCAGTACGCAGGTAAAGTCATTAGGGGCCAAGGTTAGGGGACATCATTCTTTATTTGACCTGCTGTGTGGTGAATCCGCCCATTTGGTGCAGGGAGGTGTCCATTGCACATCTCCAGCACTGACCACTCAAAACACTTCTCAGATGACGGAACAGCAAGGGGAGGAGTCTCGTCTTCCCTTTGCACTGCCTGCCAGGATCGCGAGGTCTACGCTCCGTAGGATTCTTTCCCCACAATTAGATGATGGCGTTCTTAGCTACGCGTCATGGATCCCAGACCCATGACGAAGAAGGCTATGCCACCAACGGGTGACAGAAATCAGATGACGCGGGGTAACGCTTGTGATGAAACAAATTTACCGTCCTTTCGGCAGCTAACGGAAGGTTTTGAAAGTGGACAGATTACCCTTGTTATAGAAGCCGCTCGGCACGTTACTTGTTTGGAAAGGGACGGGGACTTAACATTTTGGGGGGTGAACGCGTCGTCTTCTTTTCTTGGTAGCAGGGTTTATAGGGAACGGGACGGAGGAATCACGTCGATGTGCTCTGTCGATAAGTTGCAGAAATCTGTGAAAGATGCTTCCAGCACGAAGGTACTAGGCCCGTAGGGAGGCCGTAAACTCCCGAGGATGGTCGTCCCTATATCCATGATCCCATCGTACTAAAGGCCCCGACCGAACCAATGGTCCATCACACTCCCAGCCAAACCCCATGGCCGCTACCATCTCCAGCCCCACAATGGCCCCTCACTTCTCCCATCCACCATGGACCTCTACCTCCCTTAATTCCCACTCAGTTGGCACCCCTCGCGCTCCATGACCCACTGTATGGCCCTCGCGCTCCATCGCACCATTGGCCCTTGCGCTCCCATTCTGCCACCATGGCCTCGCGGCTGCGCGCTCCCATCCACCAATGGAGACCTCGCGCTCCATCCCACCATTGGACACTAGGCAGGGTCCCATCTGTGCCACCACACCATGGCCCATCGCGCAATCCCACCCACGACATGGCCCTCACGCTCCCATCCCACCATGGCCCTCGTGCTCCTCAGAGCACACCATGGCCCTTCCACGCTCATCCCAACCGTGGCCCTCGCCGCTCCCATCCCACCGTGGCCTCGACGGCTCCCATCCCCCGGGGCCCTCGCTGTACAATCTCCCATGTCCCACCATGGCCCTCGCTTGCGCCCCATCACCACCATGGCCCTCGCGGCTCAGCCATCCCAACCATGGCCCATCCATGGAGTCCCCATCCACAAGCCATGTCTCTATATCTCTCTATCTCCTATCTCTCGCCTCTGATATCCACCTCTCTCTCCTACTCTGAGAAGAAAAGAGAGAGGAAAGAGAGAGAAAGAAAAAGAGAGAGCGAGCGCGAGAGAAACGCGAAGAGAGAGAAAAGACGAGAGAGAGGAGAGAGAGAGAGAGCGAGCGACGCGAGGCGAGAGAGAGAGAGAGAGAGAGAGCGAGAGCGAGAGAGAGAAGGAGAGAGAGAAGAGAGAAGAGAGAGAGAGAGAGAAGAGAAAGAGGAGAGAAAAAGAGACGAAGAGCGAGGAGAGAGAGGGGAGGAGATGAGCGAGAGGAGAAGAGAAGAATAGCCCTCTCTCCATTGACATATCTTCCTAATGGTCTCTACTCCTAGCGTCCTACCTTCCCCATCTCCTCTGTTACTTCCTAAATCCTTCTCTACTATCCCGCCGTACTTTATTCCGGCTGCTTCTATCCCCTCGTCTCTCGTACATACCTTCTACCTGTTGCACTCCTCTCATCTATCCCTAATTCCTACCCTCTCTTTCTATCCTCGTCTCCTCTCCGTCATCCCCTGCTCTCCTCCTGTTCTAAGTATCACCTCTGTCTTTTCTATCACCTCTCTCTCTTATCACCTCTCCCTCTCTCTATCCTCTTAGCCTCTCTCCTTCTCTCTCCCTCTACTCGCTGCCTCCAGTGACTCTCCTCTAACAAAGTGACAGTTGACTTGTAAATTCACTTTAAAACAAACCGATTTTGACTGTAGCAAAGTATTAATAATCTATAGTAAGCAGGTCTTTCTTGCCCCCGTAGAAAGAAAAATGGAGCTTGAAGTTGTGCGTAATTAGAAAGTCTTGTTGGTTCTGTTGTATTTCAGAATAAGGGACCCTAGTGAGAGACCTGGAGTTTGCTATTGGTGGCGGAGAGCTTCAACTCAGTGAGCGGTAGCGGGGGAAATTCTTCTCTTACCACAAGGTAAGACTGGCGATCATTCAGGTTCCACTAAACGAATAAGGGACGTGGTTAATGGGTAAAGGGACAGTCCCCACGTAGGGGCAAAGTGGATCCTAATGGACGAGGGAGTTGCGTTACATGGCGCAAAAAGGGTCAGTTCCCCGTAGGGACACAGGTAGTGACCTAATCCTAACCCCATAAAATGACTATGTGGGACCGTGGTTACGAGGGCGCTTTAAAGAGAGATCAGTTCCCACGTAGGGGCAAAAGTGAACACCTAAGACAGGGACGAGGTTTTTATAATGGGTTAAAAGGGACAGTACCCACGTAGGGGCAAAAGGAATGCCCTAATGACAGGGACGTGTTTAATGGGTTAAAAGGGTCCAAAAAGGGGGGGGTCCCACGTAGGGGCAAGGGACCTAATGAAGGGGACGAGTTTAATGGTTGTTTAAAGGGTCAGCCCACGTGGGGCAAGTGACCTAATGACGGGGACGAGTTAAGGGTTACAGGGTCAGTTCCTACCGGTTGGGCGGAGGGGAGAGCCTTTAACCTCTGAAATGTTCTTGGCTGCACTCTTGTCCTTGTATTTGACTGACCCTTTAAACCAGTCGCCCTTTCTCCGTCCCCCGACCAGGAAGGAAAGAGGGGAGACAATGAGTTTATGAATATCGTCGCCAACGAGATTGGAAGCGAGGTGAGTGTGTCTTTATATGCAGAGAGCACATCGCCCAGTCTCAGCCTGTCTGCCCACCCTGCCTTACCCATTATCTGTACGCCTACCAGTGCTTCCCTGCAGCCATGGATTTGGGTGGTGGTAACGGAGGCCAAATGAGCACACACACAGTGCGTCACTCTTTGCTTCTCGTCAGTTGTATGTAACATGGGTTCCCTCCCTATAAGCTTCCGACCCCTGCCGCCGTCACAACCAGCTTTCCCAGCAACGCATCGTGGTTGATAAGAAGTGCAGAGCACGCCAACCTACTCAGAGACAGTTTTCTTGTCACCAAGTTGGGGGGGGGGGGAGGAGGGTACTGGTGGGGGTAATAAGAAGGCGGGCGTAAAACGCCCCGGGTGCCAATCACAAGGCAAATCGTGACGACATGATCCAGGCACGAGCGGTATTAAGGCCCCCCCCCACCCCGCGCTAGCGCCCTCGCCCTTACCCCGGGCCCCCAACTCCGGTGACGCAGGGAGCACATCTAGGCGGCTTCCAGGGGGGGCCCAAACATCCGGTCAGGAACCCCACGGGGGGGGGGGGGGGTTCTGTGGACCGTCTAGAGCCAAACAAAATGGCCTATGCAGCCGCTCCAATGCGACGCAGAATGGAGAAGCGGCGTCATTCGAGATTGCAGCTTACAATGCTACATTCGAACACTTTCAGACCAAACGGCTGCCTGGAGGGTTGTGTATTCGGATCTTAAACCCACAATTGCAGCGCGAAGGACAGGCAAAGAAGCGGTATTGCATTCCAATTGACGGAGTTGTATGTATGAGGGGTGCGGGCGTGTTGACGGAAGGTGGCGTGGCGTGGCGGAGTCGCGGGCGTGACGGTAGTTGCGGGCGTGACGGGCAGAGAAGTGTGTGTAGCAGTGTGCTTACGTTGTGCTTCCGCGCATGGAGAATGTGTTATCGGGAATATTCTATGCGGCAGGCAGGCGAGGGGAGGTCGGTTATCGCGTTAAAATCTGCCGAGAGGCGGGGTAGTGACGGCCGTTATCGGTTAACTTCTGCAGGGCGGTGCGAGGCGATGAGGCGTACTCGGTGAAAATTGCGCGGCAGGCGAGGGAGCAGTTATCGGTACTCTGAGCGGCAGGCGGTGGAGGCGTTATCGGTAACTCTGCGCGGCAGGCGAGAGGCGTTTATCGGTTAAATGTCTGAGCGCAGGCGAGGAGGCGTTATCAGGAATCTTGCGCGGCAGTCGCAGGGAGAGAGCTATTAGGCGTATATCACGGTAACTCTGCGCGGCAGGCGATGAGGGCGTTATTGGCTAAACTCTGCGCGGGCGAGGCGAGGGGGAGGCGTTGACTCAGTAAATCTGCGCCGGCAGTAGGCGATGTGAGGCACGTTATCGGTAATAGTGCGCTGCATGGCGATGCAGGCGTTTATCGGAACTGGCTGGCGGCCAGGGGCGATGATTCCCCGAGACTTGGGGCGATTATCGTGGTAACATCTGCGCGGCAGTGCGAGGAGGAGTTATCGGTAAACTCTGCGCCGGCAGGAGATGAGGCGTTATCGGTAAACTCTGCGCGGCAGGCAGGTGATGAGGGGTTATCAGTAACTCGGCGCGGCAGGCGGGAGAGGCGTTATCGTAACTCTGCGCGGCAGGCGATGGGCGTTGTTATCGGTAACTCTGCGCGGCAGGCGATGGGCGTTATCGGTTTAATCTGCGCGGCAGGCGAGGGAGGCGTTATCGGTAACTCTGAGCGGGGGGCAAAAGGGCGATGACGGTAAGGCGTTATCGGTTACTCTGCGCGGGTGGCAGGCGATGAATAAGGCAAAGTTTCGGTAAATCTGCAGCGGCAGGCGAGGAGGCCATGTTATCGGTTAACTTATGACCGGCAGGCGGTGTAGGCGTATCGGTAAATTATGCGCGGCAGGCGATGAGGGCGTTATCGTTAACTCTGAGAGGAGGCGATGAGGCGTTATCGGTAACTCTTGCGCGGCAGGCAGAGGGGACGGCGTATATCAGTAACTGCTGCTGCGGAAGGCGATGTTGATGGACGTATCGGTAAATGCGAGGAGGCGATGAGGCTGGGTTTATCGGTAAATCTGCGCGGCACGCGGTTGTGAGGCGTTATCGGTAACTGCGCGGCAGGCGATGTTGGAGGCGTTTATCGGTAAACTCTGCGCGGCAGGCGATGAGGGCGGTCATGGTTAACTCTGCGCGGCACGGCGATTGAGGCAGGGTTGATCGGTTAAATCTGCGAGGCAGGGCGATGAGTGCGTTATCGGTAACTTCTGCGCGGCAGGCGGTGTTGAGCGTTATCGGTAACTCTGCGCGGCGGCAGGCGATGAGGCGTTATCGGTAAATCTGCGCCGGGGGCAGGCGATGAGGCGTTACGGTAACTCTGCGCGCAGGAGATCTGAGGCGGCGCAGTTGATGCCTTGTCAGTATCCGGAGGCGTTCTAATAGGGTAAAGAGAAGGAGACAAAGGTGTCACATTACATAGTATCGGGGACATCCCCATATAGTGTGGTAACTGCTTCGTACAAAGTATCCCTATCTCCTCCTATTACCCCATATATTTCCTCAAAGAGAGAGACTGAAACGAGGAAAAAAGAGAGGGAAAAGAAAGAGAGAGAAAGACAGGGGATACAACTAAAAGAGAGTGGACACCTAAGAGAGAGGAAGACGAGAGAGGAAACAGAGAGGGACAAAGAGAGAGAAAAGAAGAAGATGAAACAAAAAGAGAGGGAAAAGCGAGAGGAAAGACGAAGAGGAACACAACAGAGAGGTGAAAAGAAAGTAGAGAGACAAGAAGAGAGACCAAAGGGAAGAAACGCGAGAGATAAGACAGAGCGAGGAAAAAAGGAGAGGGAAAAGACGAGAGAAAGCAGCTCAGAGGTAAAAAAGAGAGGGGCAACCGACATAGAGGAGAACAGTAAGCCAGAGAGGGAATAAGAAAGAAGAACGCAGAATGAGGAAAAAAAGAGAGTGACACCGCACGAGAAAAAGAAACGAGGAAAACAGAGAGGGAACCGCACGAGAGCGCCGCCCCGGACCCAACAGATAGGGACACAGCAACGAGTAGCGCCGACCAGGACCACCAGAGATTTCCCCGCCGAGGAGGCAGCCCGAAAGGGAACCCCAGAGATGTCCCCCGCCCTGATAAGAGAGCTATGCCACATAGATTGCCCCTCTCGAGTAACTCACTCCGATTGACCCCAGATAGGTGGCCCCGCGGCTAGAACTCCTGCCGAGGACCCCATATATGTCCCCGTCCCGGGAGAGCGGCAGCGCGAGGACGCCAGGAGAGGGGCCCGGCCCGAGAACGCGGCCGAGGAAAACAAGAGGGGGAAAACGCAACGAGAACCCAGGACAGAGGACACAGCAGCAGAGGGAATAAGAAAGAGAGCGAAGAAGAGGATCAAAAGAGAGGGGATATAAGAAAAAGAGACGAGCAGCAGAGGCACAAGAGAGGGAGCACAGAAGAGGGACAAAAAGGAGAGAAAAAGAAACGAGAAACGAAGAAGAGGAACACGAGAGAGGGACAAAAAAAGCAAGAGAGGAAGCGGGCCTACTATTACCCCATAAAACCCCCTCCCTATAACTCCTCTATTACACCTATTAAATTTACCCTTCCATATGATCTCATCATATTACCCAAACCGCATAACCCCAATATACTATAACTCCTCCTATTACACGTATATTTCCCCTCCATACACCTCTATTATTAACCACATATTATTAAACGCCCTTAAAACTCCTATTACCCATATATTTCCACCTCACTATAACTCCTCTCATTATTACCCATCATATTTCCCCTCCCTAAATCCTCCTATTAACCCATATATTTCCTACCTCGCACTATAATCTTGGTCCGCAGGAGGAATCAAAGAGGATGAGGAAAATACAGAGAGCGAGAAGTAAGAAAAGAAGCGCTAGGGAACATAAACCGACTATAGCAAGCCGATGAAAAAAGAGAGGGAAATACATATACGACATAAAGGTGAAAAAAAGAGGAGGGAAACGACATCTATCGACTAGAATGAAAAACATAGTATGGACACAAGACGCAACGGATAAATCAAGCCTATTTCCACATATATTTCCACCTCCTAGACTATCTCACATTGACACAATAGATTTCCCCTCCCTATAAATCATCTGATTACCCCCATTATATTGTCACTCCTAGAAAATCCTCTATCTACAAATAGATTCCGGCTCACGATAACTCCTCCTATTACCCCATATATTTCCCCTCCCTATAACTCCTCCTATTACCCCCTATATTTCCCCTCCCTATAACTCCTCCGTATTACCATCCCACCCCTACAACCCATTCCGATAACCGTGCAAATCGGAGGCAACCCACATAAGGTGGACTGGCAACACAGTGAACAGGACCAACAGTGATACCACACAGTGACCAAAGTGATACAAACACACACACAGTGATACCACACCACACAGTGCACACAGTGATACAGATACACGTCACACAGTGACACAGTACACACCACACAGTGATACACAGCTGATACACACACACCAAACAAGTGACACACACAGTGAATGACACACACACAGTGATACACACACACACAGTGACACACAGTGACTCACACACACACAGTGATACCCAGTGATCTAACACACACACCACACAGTGACACACAGTGATACACACACACAGTGATAAAACACAGTGACACACAGTGATACACACACACACAGTGATACACAGTGACACACAGTGATACACACACACACAGTGACACACAGTGATACACACACACACACACACACAGTGATACACAGTGATACACACACACAGTGATACACAGTGACACACAGCGATACACACACACAGTGAACACACCACACACACAGTGACACACAGTGATACACACACACAGTGACACACAGCGATACACACACACACAGTGACACACAGTGATACACACACACAGTGATACACAGGTGTACAAAACACACAACGATACGCATGACACACAGCGATACACACACACAGTCAGGACCACGTGATACCACCAGCCACGTGTACACATCAGGCGCATACACACCAACAACAGTGACACACCATCGCCCCGGATACAACACCACAACACACAGTGAACACCAGCGATACAACACACAACAGTGACACACAGTGCATAACACACACACAGTGTACACAGGTTAACAACCACACAATGGACACACTGATACACACACACAGTGATGAACTTGACCACAGTGAATACACACACACACGACAGTGACACACAGTGATACCCGACACACAAGTGATACACAGTGAACAAGCACAAATACACTGACACACACCATGATAACTGAACAAACCCACACAGTGACACACAGTGATACACACACACAGTGCACACACACGTGATACCACACACACAGTGATACACACAGTGCAAGATACACACACACACAGTGAACACAGTGATAATCACACACACACGTGCTAACACACAGTGACTGACACAGTGAATACCACACTACAACACCAGCTTGCACACCACAGTGATACCACTGACAACACACACAGTTGATACATGACACACAGCACACAGTGATACACTGGACCACACACACAGTGATTATACTGACATACACAGGACACAGTGACACACAGTGATACACAACACACAGTGACAAAAACACAGTGATACCACAGTGACCACACAGTGATACACACACAGTGACAAAAGTGATGATACACACACACACAGGACACAGTGATACACACAAAAAACA
>WSYH01001113.1:45824-140807 GCA_036426205.1 Ascaphus truei
CACAGTGACACACAGTGATACACTGACACACACACAGTGATACACAGACACACTCACAGTGACACACAGTGACACACACACACAGTGATACACTGACACACACAGTGATACACTGACATACACAGACACAGTGATGCACCGATACACACTCACATTTTTGTGTACCTGCCATTTATACTGTGTGCGCTGGGTGTTCCCAGAACAAACGGCTTCATAATGGGGAGAAAAGAGTTTAGCCATAATAGGAAGTTTTCAAATAGATCGGCAGTCGGCACAAGGCCTTACATCCTAATGAGGGGGTTTCCATGGGGTCAATAAATAGCTTCTTTGTTTTTTTTTTGCATGAGAATTAAAGCCCTAAACAGCTATGGCAAATGTAATTAAAAAAAAAAACCCCAATAATCTAAGTCCCAGAAATGCCGGATGTAATGTAATAGGAAGCAGAGTAACAGCCTCAAGCTGGGTAGGGTTTCTGTAAATGTGGCTTTGTCGCTTTTTTGCTGGCAGAACATATCGGGCCCTCGGGCGCCAAACGGATCAAATCCCGAGAATTAAAATGAGGTTTTTTTTTGTTTTTTTGTTTTATGCTGAATTCCCAATCGGAAAAGCAATATCCCGGGTGCGGTGCTTTACCAGCCTAAACTAGAGGCTCCAGAGGTGAGCGCCATTTAAAAAAAAATAAATTAATCGCATTTATTGTCATCGTGGATAAAAGAAAAAAAAAATAGACGTCGGGAAAAACTACCGACGCGTTCCGCCTCAGCCCTTCATCAAGGTGTTCTCACTGTTGTGAGTGATATTTTTTCCCCCCCCCCCATACCTCTGTGCTGAGCACCAGAATCCTTCCGGGAATATACACTGCCGAATTCCCAACTGGCCTGAATTTCTCCATTTCAAGGTGCTATCATTTTAGGGACAGTGTCCAGGAAACAAAGTGTATATTTTCTCTGTTCTCGGGCAGCTGTCCACCCTCAGTCTTAACTTGTTACAAATGTAACTTCCCTTGTTGGCATTCTCAGCCAGTTGCCTTGGCAACGCCCCCTTTTTTCCCCCCGGTAAGTTTGACTGCCCTTCCTCCCCCTTGCTAGTTTGCACAGCCTGACTATTTCCTGCTTGCCCCGGATAGCATGCCTTCTTTTAGATCCAGCAGCCGTCTTGTAAGCAGTCACTTCTCCTACTCCTCTGGTAAGAGCTATTGTAATTTACCTATCCCTAAATACTGTATATTTAATATTGTAAATGACCCAGCATTATCCCACTTGCCATCCTAGCTTCCCTTCCTCTCCATTGCTCCCGTGCCCCAGTGTTTTCCCTCAGTACCTATTTCCCCTTTGTATTTGCATTGCTGTTTCCCAAAAATAAACACTTCAGCCAATAAGAAGCTTCCCTTTGCTTGGTGTATGGGTTTGAGTGAAGCTGTCTGCCTCTACTCGCTTGCCACAGTGAGCTTGGGACACTCCCCTCTGGCTCTCCCTGACGTCCAGATCTGCTGCTTTATCGCGGGCGTATTTAATGGCGGCCGAACTACTGTGTTGATTTCAGTTAATAGGGTTTGAAGATGAGCTATTAAAACAAAACCCCATAGAAATAGGACCAGCCACAGGCAAAAATACAATAAAACGTATTTATCTGCTCTCCTCTCTAGCTCCTCCGCTGCTTGGGACAGCAGTTTCCCCCGTTTGGGTCACCTCGTACAAAACGATTTTTGGCTATTTTTTTTTTTTTTTAATTCTCCGTTTTCTGCGCACAAATACTTTTTTTTTTTGTGGCTATTTTAAATTGTGGGGCTTGGACACCTTGAGGCAGCATTTATTAGGGACAGGCGAGGGATCCTAATCCATTTTATGGGCTCATTAAGACAATTATAAAGCCAGTAATGGATTGGTGGTTTATTTTGCACTTGCTTTTTTTTTGTTGTGTGTGTGTGTGTGTGTGTGTGTCCGTCACTCCGCCTCAGGCCAATGAGAGGTGTGCGGGGGCGGGCGGGCCAAGGGACCAATCTCATTGGCCAGAGGCGGAGTGACGGGCTCAAGGGCCAATGCGATTGTCGCTAGGGACAGGGAGACACATACAGACAAAGACACATATGACGGTTTCAGAAAGAATAGTAAAGATATATGTGTGTATGTATATTATTACTATATATATATATATATGTAGTGATGTATGTCATGTATGTATGATGATGTAATGTATGATGTGTGTATATATAATATATGATTTTAATATTAATATATATACTAGATATATATACTACTATATATTATATAATATATATTATATTTATAGTATGATATATATTATATACAATACCTACTAAACTGATATGACCTTCATCTGCATGTCTTAGGCAGGTCTGCAACCCCGCCTTTCCCCATTATCACCCAGCACACAGCAGTTCCACTGCAGCAAGGGATTCTGGGAAATGACATGCAAATGAGCACACAGTGCCACTTTTTGCTTCGAAAACCATTTTTAACATGGTTCCCTATAGGCTTAATTCTATTGAGAGCAGGAGCAACTCTCGCCCCAGCGCTGCGGCCCCCCCTCGCAGCGGGTACGGCGCCATTGAGGGGAGGGCTCTCGCCCGTGCAGCGTCCGCCACAGCGGACGCTGTAGTAGGCAGTGGGGGCAAGGCCTTAGCCAATGCATGCTGCTTTAAACACACCTGTTAAGCAAGGGCTTGGGAGATGCAAAGCCAGTAAACCCACTCACAGACATGTTTCAACCTTGATGGGTATCATCAGTGTGAGGTTGGCTGCTGACATTTGCTCTTTTATGTATGAATACTTTACAACACGGTTATTGGTGTCTTAAATACTTTATTGTACAACGCATACAATGGCACATTATTTCTAACGCCATCCGCTTATAGCGCGATGTGATTCTTTGGACCCCAAGCACAGCGTTATAAGGGGGTTGAGCTGTATATATATACAGTGTGTGTGTATGTATGTATGTATGTATGTATGTATGTATGCGTGTGCGTGTGTTATATATACACATACCACAGAACGGTATCGTCTATTCGTTTTTGATTATTAAGCTCGGCTAACGCGGTACAGATAAATATATATATATATAATTGTGTTTATTTTTATTCACTACAGGACACACTGGTGTTTCTAACAGTCGGGGATGAAAAATCCTCGGGCTTATTCCTCCTAGCGGGGCCGGCGGAGATGGTGGAGCAATTGGGTCCCAGGTACGTGTAACCGCCTGTCCCCACCTTGGGGACACGTGTGGCTTGTATTCTTTCTGCCCATAATGCACATTGCGTGTCCGGATTATACCAAGCCGCCGAGATTCTCTTCGCTTCTCTTTAAATCAATATGCTAAGGTGTGCTGTGTCCGCTTCGCTGCGCACGCGTGGAAGAAAACGGCGCACAAATCTCGTAGTGAAGCAAGTAATGATTATGTTGCTGGTTCGTACACAGAAAGTAGGTTCTGCGCGTACAGCAAATCAGAATAATAATTACACGCGTGACATGTTTTGGACATGTTGGGAGAGGAGTTATACGGAGCTGTTGGGGAAGAGGATATATGGTGAGCCGTTGGGGGAGGAGTTATAGGAGCAGTTAGGGGAGGAGTTATAGGGAGAGGTTAGGGGAGGAGTTATAGGGAGCGGTTATAGGAGCAGTTAGGGGAGGAGTTATAGGAGCAGTTAGGGGAGGAGATATAGGCAGAGGTTATAGGAGCAGTTAGGGGAGGAGTTATAGGGAGGGGTTAGGGGAGGAGTTATAGGGAGCAGTTATATGAGCAGTTAGGGGAGGAGTTATAGGGAGAGGTTATAGGAGCAGTTAGGGGAGGAGTTATAGGGAGAGCATATGCGAGAGTGTTATATTATGCCGTTAGGGGGACCGAGTTATAGGGATAGTTGTATTAGACATTATGGAGGGTTATCTGTAGAGGTTTTCTATGAGCGCTAGGATTTTTGGTGGCATTATTTATAGGAGCCTTTCTCCTTGGTTCTTCTGCTTATGGGAGGATTATAAGGAGTCGGTTCTAGGATCCGTTAGAGGCGGAGTTATTGTGCATAGGGTTAAGATCATTTAGGGGGGCTTTACTATAGAGCGGTTATAGTATCAGTTATGGGGTAGGAGTTTCATTTGGAAGGTCTATGAGTCATTTCTTTTATGGTGTTATATTCGGGTTTATGGATCAGTTTATTTGGGAGTTATCTGGAGCGTTTGTGTAGGAGTTAAGGGATCTGTTCTGGGAAGAGAAGTTAAGGGGATTATTTATGGGGATGTTATGGAGCCGTTATTTGATGAGTTTATAGTAAATCGTTATATTTAGCAGCTTAGGGGAGTAGTTATAGGGAGCATTTCTAGGGGATCAGTTAGGGGAGAGTTATAAGGTCTCGGTTCGTAGGGCCGTTAGGTCAGGATAGTATCCTTTTTGGGAGGTTTATAGCAGTTAGGGGAGGAGTTATAGAGCGGTGTATAGGACATTTGGGGAGAGTTATTGGGAAGAGGTTATAGGAGCAGTTAGGTGTAGGTGTTATGGAGAGGTTATAGGAGCAGTTAGGGGAGGAGTTTATAGGGAGCCGTTAGGGGAGAGTTTATAGGAGCGGGTTATAGGAGCAGTAGGGGAGGAGTTTAGGGAGGTTAGGGTGGGCAGTTAGGTAGGGTTACTATGGAAGTTATAGGAGCATTTAGGGAGGTAGTTATAGGGAGGCGTTATAGAGCTCAGTTATGGAGCAGTTAGGGGAGTTAGTGTTCATTAGGGGAGGCGTTAGGGGAGGAGTTATAGGAGCGGTTATGGAGCAGCTAGGGAGGGAAGTTATTGGGCAGTTGAAGAGGTTAAAACAAGGGCTACAGGAGCAGTTGGGGGGATGCGTCACCGGCAGCGGTTTTCATTATTTGAACTTCTGTCTTTTTTTTTTTTTAACCCGTGAACGCGGCAGTGTTTCCCAAATCCTGGACGGCAAAGGAGCCGGAAAACGGGGCCGTTACCAGGGCAAGGCCAATAAGATGAGCCGGAGAGGAGAAGCGGAGACCTTACTACGGGAGGTCACCAACGGGCCCGGCCAGCTGGAGGAGTGAAGGAGGAAAGAGAGCCGACCGCCCTCACCCACCACTTAGGAGATCAACAGCCCTCACCCACCACTTAGGAGGTCAACAGCCCTCACCCACCACATAGGAGGTCAACAGCCCTCACCCCCCATAGAGGTCAACAGCCCTCACCCACACACTTAGGAGGTCAACACACCCGCCCTCACCACCACTTAGAGGTCAACCAGCCTCACCCCCCACTTAGAGTCAACCGCCCTCACCCCAACTAGGAGGTCAACAGCCCTCACCCACCACATAGGAGGTCAACAGCCCTCACCCACCACATAGGAGGTCAACAGCCCTCACCCACCACTTAGGAGGTCAACCGCCCTCACCCACCACTTAGGAGGTCACACCAGCCCCTAACCCAACACTTAAGGTCACAGCCTCACCCACACTTAGGAGGTCACCACACCCACCCAACACTTAGGAGGTCAACCGCCCTCACCCACCACTTAGAGTAACACGCCCTCACCCACCACTTAGGAGGTCACCAGCCCTCACCCACCACTTAGGAGGTCAACCGCCCTCACCCACCACTTAGGAGATCAACAGCCCTCACCCACCACTTAGGAGGTCAACAGCCCTCACCCACCACTTAGGTCAACAGCCCTCACCCACCACTTAGGAGTCAACCGCCTCACCCCCACTTAGGAGGTCAACACCTCAACCCACATGGAGGTCAACCGCCCTCACCACCACTTAGGAGGTCAACAGCCCTCACCCTTGGGTGCTAGATGGAGGTCACCTCGTAGCCTCACCCCACCACTTAGGTCAACAGCCCTCACCCACCACTTAGGAGGTCAACAGCCCTCACCCACCACTTAGAAGGTCAACAGCCCTCACCCACCACTTAGGAGGTCAACCGCCCTCACCCACCACTTAGGAGGTCAACAGCCCTCACCCACCACTTAGGAGGTCAACAGCCCTTCACCCAACCAACTTAGGTCAACAGCCCTCACCCACCATTATGTACAAGCAAGACACCCCCCACTGTGTAGGTCAACAGCCCTCACCCACCACTTAGGAAGTACTCCATTTCTCCGAAAGGCGGAAGAGCCCCCCCCCCCCCCCAGTCCCGCAACAGGCAAGAGTTGGAGTAAAGGGAAAGCACTTGGCCGTGGAACGCCTTCATTAGGGGTTTATTTCCATCTGCTTCATCGTAAGCCGTTGCCCTGCTAGCCAACCGGGAAAGGGTTAAAGCCGCAAACTTTCCCTCCATTTACTAGCCTTGTGACTTGTGTATTGTACAATAAACAAAGCGAGGTAGCTGGTCAATGTTGTGTAGTGCTATATTTTGAAGACCGTATATAAAAAAAAATATATATATTTATTTACGTGTAGGTAATGCTCAAGTCAAAATTTGAAGCAACGATGATCTCAAATATTTGGCCAAAACGGGCTGTTTTGGTGAGTATCGGGCTTTATTGTCAAATCGCATATGCGGTTCAAGTGGTTTCATACTACAGCTCAACCCCCTTATAACGCCGCGCTTGGGGTCCAAAGAATCACACCGCGCTATAAGCGGATGGCGTTAGAAGTAATGTACCATAGTATGCGTTGTACAATAAAGTATTTAAGACGCCAATAACCGTGTTGTAAAGTATTCGTACGTACGATAAAATGGGAGCCACGCGGGCACCGCGCTATAAGCGGATCCGCGTTGTAACGGATCGCGCTATAACGGGGTTGAGCTGTACTTGGTATGATGTGGATTTGATTATGTAGTTAAGACGCTGAAAGGAAAACTCTCAGTGGGTGTAAATGAGGCACGTTACTACCCAGAATCCTCCTCTTCTGCTTAACCACTGTATGACGTGACAATGGGATGAAGGGAGCAGGTTGTGGGGACCTGTGGACCTTTGGTGGATTTCATTGGCATTGAATGGATGGCTCCACCCTACTGAGGGAGTCTTTCAATAACATAAGATCCACTCCACGGGGCTGGCTTTTAGAAGCGATACTATTGAAGAGCGAGTTGGACTTGCAGTGAGTGAGACCGCCATTCAGTAACTGGAAACTCTGTATGTTTGAGACTGTTGGGCAGTATGGGAGACTGCCTTCCAGTGAGTCCAAATCAGACCGAATGAGTGCGACCGCTCCCCCAATGAGTGAAACTCTGAGGATGCGTAAGACTGTCTTCCTATAAATTATTCTTCAAAAGAGCAGACGAACTTAAATGAAATGAGACCGTCTTTCAGGGAACGAGAGCGTTTTCCAATGAAGGAAACAAAATAAGTGACTGGCTTTTAATATGTGTAATAAACGCCAAGTGAGTGAGACTGCCCTCCAAACAGTGAGACACACCAAGTGAGTGAGACTGCCTTCCAAACAGTGAGACTCGCCAAGTGAGTGAGACTGCCTTCCAAACAGTGAGACTCGCCAAGTGAGTGAGACTGCCTTCCAAACAGTGTGATGCCAAGTGAGTGAGACTGCCTTCCAAACAGTGAGACGCCAAGTGAGTGAGACTGCCTTCCAAACAGTGAGACACACCAAGTGAGCGAGACTGCCTTCCAAACAGTGAGACTCGCAACAAGTGAGTGAGACTGCCTTCCAAACAGTGAGACGCCAAGTGAGTGAGACTGCCTTCCAAATAATGACTCACCAAGTGAGTGAGACTGCCTTTCAAACAGTGAGACACGCCAAGTGAGTGAGACTGCCTTCCAAACAGTGAGACTCGCCAAGGGAGTGAGACTGCCTTCCAAACAGTGAGACACGCCAAGTGAGTGAGACTGCCTTCCAAACAGTGAGACATGCCAAGTGAGTTAGACTGCCATCCAAACAGTGACACTCGCCAAGTGAGTGAGTGCGTGCCTTCCAATCATTGGAAGCCAGTCTCACTCACTTGGAGTGAGTCTCAATCATTGGGAGCAATTCTCACTCACTTGGAGTTAGTTTAACTCATTAGAAGGCAACCCCACTTATTTGAAGTTAGTTGTGCTAATTGGAATGTAGACTCTAATTTGGAGTGAATCTCAATCAGTGGATGCTCGTCTCGCTCATCGGCGGTGAAATGTACTCATTGGAAACCAATCCAATGCACTTGGAGTGAGTCTCATCCATTGGAAGGCAGTCTCATTCACTTGGAGTGAGTCTCATCCATTGGAAGGCAGTCTCATTCACTTGGAGTGAGTCTCATCCATTGGAAGGCAGTCTCATTCACTTGGAGTTAGGTTTACGCGTTGGAAGGTAGACTCACATATTTTGGGTGAGTTTAGCTCATTGGAAGGCAGTCTCACTTACTTGGCGTCTCTCACTGTTTAGAAGGCAGTCACCCTTATTGGGAGTCATTTATTGGAAGGCTGTCTCATTTACTTGGCGTGTCTCACTGTTTACAAGGCAGTCTCACTCACTTGGCGTGTCACTGTTTGGAAGGCAGTCTCACTCACTTGGTGTGTCTCACTGTTTGCAAGGCAGTCTCCCTTGGCGTGTCTCACGGTTTGGAGGGCAGTCTCACTCACTTGGCATGTCTCACTGGTTAGAAGGCAGTCTCACTCCCTTGGGTGTTCTCACGGTTGGAGGGCAGTCTCACTCACTTGGCGTTCTCACTGTTTGGAAGGCAGTCTCACTCGGCTTGGTGTGTCCTCACGTGTTTGGAGGTCGTGGGTCTCATCAACTTGGCGTTTATTACACTTATAAAAAGCTCACTTATTAGTCTCATTGGAAAACGTCTCGTTCCCTGAAAGGCTGTCTCATTTCTTTTACGTTAGTCTGCTCTTTTGCGGGCCGTGAATACAATTTATAGGAAGACGGTCTTACGTGATTCCGAGTTTCACTCATTGGGAGCGTCGCTCTCAGTCTGTCTGATTTTGACTCACTGGAAGGCAGTCTCGCATACTGCCCAACAGTCTCAAACAGATTTACAGGCAAGGGGTTTCCCAATGAGTGCATCACCCCAACGGAGTGAGAACTGGCTTCCAATGATTGAGACTCACTCCAAGTGAGTGAGCCTGGCTCCATTGATTAGACTCAAGTGAGTGAGACTGGCTCCCAATGATTGAGACTCCAAGTGAGTTGAGACTGGCTCCCAATGATTAGACTCCAAGGGAGTGAGACTGGCTCCCAATGATTGAGACTCACTCCAATGAGTCAGACTGGCTCCCAATCACTAATGCTCACCCCAGATAAGTGAGTGTTCTCCCTATGAACTCAACCACCCAACGGAGTGAGAACAACAAACCGGTGTTACACAAGTAGTTATTAGGATTTTGTTTATAAGGCGCCAACGTATTCCGTCGCGCAGTTACATATGTTTGGAGGACGAAAACAACAACGTGCCAAACATTAGGATACTTTGTTACTGTAGGTAAAAAGTGTCCTGGCCCCCAAGGCAGCGTTTTCTGTATCTGATCCTGACTGCCTCTCGACCTAGGACTTGTCAACGGTACCATGGTTTAACCACGTCGCCTTGTTTTGTTTTTGCCGATGGGCGGCTACGTGCCGGGACAAATTGTTTTTCAGACATCAGGCACAGGTGGCTTTGTCAGTGGGTCAGAGGTGAGGAGGTTTTTTTGAAGAGAGGTGAGCAAAGGAGACGAGGGATTTTCAGTCAGGAATCCAAGAACACCCTCCTCGCCCCGTCTCTAATAACCGCTGCTTGTGAAGGAGCACAAATATGTTGTTTTCTGCCGAGACGTTTCACAGCCTCTCCTTGCTGTAAGTCTGCCTGTCAGGCAGCTCTCCGTTCTCAGGTTGAGCCGTGTGTGTGTATGTATATATATGCAGAATAAATGAGTTCTTCAGTATTAGGTGAGACCTTTTTTAGTTGGGACTAACAAGTTATTCACAGTAACAGCTTTCGAGAGTTTTCTCCTTCCTCAGTGTCCAGTTCGATACTGATATACAAAGGTTTCTGTGACTTGTCATATGACATCAATTGGGTAGTCCAAAATAAAAAGGTATCGCCTAATACTGAAGAACTCATTTATTGTGCCTCATTCGCAACTGGACTAACACGGCTATTTCCGTTTTACACACACACACACACACACACACACCACACACACACACCACACCACGACACACACAACCACCACACACACCCACCCACCCATCACACACCACCAATCTGATAACTACACCCATCACACCACTCATCTAAACTACACACACACACACACCTCAATCTGAGAACTGGACACACACACACACACCTCAATCTGAGAACTGGACACACACACACACACTCAATCTGAGAACTGGAGACACACACACCTCAATCTGAGAACTGGAGACACACACACACCTCAATCTGAGAACTGGACACACACACACACACCTCAATCTGAGAACTGGACACACACACACACACCTCAATCTGAGAACTGGACACACACACACCGCAATCTAGAACTGAACACACACAACCTCAATCTGAGAACTGGAGACACACAACAACCTCAATCTGAGAACTGGAGACAACCCACCACACCCACCTCATCTGAGAACTGGACACACACACACACACACCTAATCTGAGAGGGTGGACACACACCACACCTCAATTCTGAAACTGGAGGCAACACCACACACACACACCCACACTCTCTGGGAACTGGCGGACCACACACACCCTCAATCTGAGAACTGGAGACCACACACACACACACCTCAATCTGAGAACTACGGGACACCCCCTCAATCTGAGAACGGAGACACACACACACACACCTCAATCTGAGACGGAAACACACACACAACACACCACACACTCAATCTGCGAGACAACATGCCGTCCCACACGACACACACCCACACCTCATCTGAGAACTGACAAAAACACACACCCCTCAATCTGAGAACTGGAGACCACACACCACACACCTCATCTGAGAACTGGAGACACACACACCAACACCTCAATCTGAGAACTGGAGACACACACACACACCTCAATCTGAGAACTGGAGAGTATGACAGTTTCTTTCCCCAGCATCCCTTGCTGCAGTGGGAGCACTGTATGCTAAGGGGATAATGTGTACAGGCGGTTGCATGACATTTCCCAGAATCCCTGCTGCAGGGGAGCACTGTATGCTAGGTTATAATGGTGAAAGCAGGGTTGCATGACTATTTCCCATATCCCTTGCTGCAGTGGGAGCACGTATGCTGGGGGATATGGTGGAAGGCAGGGTGCATGACATTTCCCAGAATCCCTTGCGCAGAGGAAGCACTGTATGCTAAGGGATAATGGTGTAAAGGCAGGGGTGCAGGCAGACCTGTCATGTTACTATACGATGCACAGTTTTCACATGAGTATACTCATTCATTCTAATACACCTTCATTCATTCACATGAGTACACCGATGCACGTGCATTCATTCATCATCTTGAGTATACACTTCATAGTACCACTACTTTGCTCAAGGAACGATGATCACTGCACCCTCGATAGCGAGGAAAAAAAAAAACCCACAAAGACCTTTTTATTTCAATTCAAGCGTAACAAGGACTCAGATACTACAACAGGGAAGAATATTCATACTTGATCTGTCAATGAGAAAGCCGCAGTGTATATGATGCTGGAATAAGGTACATCTGTTCGCCCCATTTGGACTTCTCGTGAGGGTGGAAGAGGAACCCGCACCATCTCATTTGCGTACATTCACGCAGCCACCCCACTGGTGTGGAATCTTTCTTTACACTCGCAGATCCATAGCAGTCAGGTCATCGGTAATTGCTCATGGCTAAGATATATCAGCGGAGTAGGATGAGAGCACAGTAATATATGGCATACTGGGAATTGAACCTACACCCTTGGGTAGTAAAAGTTGGCACCTTAACCTCTGCGGCATCTTCAAGTGGTTCATGATATGCCAAAACCTTTCACCTTCGTGACCTCTCTTCAAATGTCTGTTATTCTCCTCTGTAACAGTGATTCCCAACCAATGCTGTTTGTTACCAGTTTCCAGATAGTTCTGGTGGCCAAGGGTCAGAAGAATTTCTCTCTGGTGGTCCTGTTTGTATGCCGATGTGGCAAATTGTTGGGGTGATCGGTGTGCCTTGGGTCCAGCATGTTATGCCGGTCTACAGCGAGGTCCGGTTAGGTGTCAACTATTTTTGTTGTGCAGTGGTTATCAGATACGTACCCCTCACAGACAAGAGTCCTGCTTTCAAACCGACAAAAAACAGTTACTGGTACTTGGCTTTGACCAGGCCCATATGCGACAAGGTCTGGAATCTAGTAGGGTGCTTGAGATCTCTGAATGTCCTCACACCTCCATAAACAAAATGTAATAATGTCAACCAATAAAAAGACTGGTTGTAGCTCTTATAGCACCATTTTTTCTGTTAGGAGAGTCTGGGACATGCAGTAAGGTCGATTCCTACGCAGCCAGTGGAACAGCAGCACATTGCAGAAGGACAGGGTCGTAGAAGAGCATCTCACTTTGGTGGGCGGCTTGAAGGAGTCGAAGAGATGGAGCACGAGCAAAGAGGCCACAAATGCAGGTGAGACGGAAGGTTAGCTGGCTCCTCCGGGCTTCCACGGACGGACTGTCATCTGTACATCTGATTTGAGGGCCAGCCCAGTGCCCAGGCGAAGAAAGATGCCCAGGTTCTGAGAGGCCGGCGAAGGGGGTGGTGTCAATGTGGATCCACTCGTGCCGGGGCCCGCCATCTCTTGGCATTCTCCAGCCGTCCACAGGATGTCCACACCCAGAGCTTGAGCAGCAGGTAGAAGCCCCGATCGGAGAAGAACGGAAGAGAGTGGTGCAGACATATCTCTCAGACTGGTCTTGTAGATGGATGAACATGGTCAAAGATGTCGGCCACCCACGATGCTAGAGATATTAAAGGAAAGCACTTAAGCAACCAACCTTCCCAGCTGATTTAAATGTCAATATCACTTATTTTGAATGACTCTGGCCTAACCAGTAAAGTGTAGTTCCGCTTAGCTAGAACCCTCACTTGAAATTAGAACGCCTAGAACCCTCATGTGACCACTTAGAAAGAGAGCGGTGTATGTCAAAGGAGACTCTAATGCTTCTGGGAGAGAGATCACAAGGTTCTTGTTTTTTTGGCGGTTAATCTCATCAATCCGCGGACTTAAAATCTGCCCCAGCATAGGGAAGGTGGCTTATATCATTTTCTTCTACTTCCGACTGAGTATTTCATGTGCGCACCATGATGAGATGTTTTAAGGTTCCCCGAGCAGGGACAGCCTTAAATCCTTACTACGTGGGTGGACATGAGGGTACCGAAACTAAAAAAACGTCCTGAAATTGATGCGAGGGGAAGTTATTTGGACATGGTATCAGGGAACCGACAGACTTTGCATATTCATTTGTCACGGCAGTTTAAACGGTTCGGCTCCATATGTGACCTAAGACGTCTGTCTCCCATATTGACACCCTTCCATTGCTGGAAGGGACCCGCCAGTAAAGCCAGATTGACCTCAAGGGGTATCTTCATGGCAAAGGTTTGTCTTATCGAGTAAATATGGACCTGCAGTCCTGGTCACTGGTTTCTGCACAGGGGTAAGGGGACATCATAAAGCGAATTCTCCTTCTCAGATTACTGACCCGAGAATGCTCCGGTGATGACTTGATGGGGGGGAAGTTGAGCAGCAAGGATGGAGACTCGTGATCAAGCACACGACAGGCCTGGACTGTCCAGAATCCTGTCCACAGAAGGGCATGGAGACACTCTGTAGTGAGATCCAAACGCAGTCGTGTTAGTATTATGGTTTTTTTAGCCAGTTAACAAATGACTCTTGAATATTATGTTGCATCTCACTAACAGCCGTTCCTTAGTTTAACGCTGTTGCCCTCTGTCCTGGGAGAAAAACTACTGGGGGTGACGTTCCCTAGGAACGGCCCACATTGACGGAACTAGACCCAACGTCCATATGAATAGTGGGGTGGGCTCCACTTTGTTGGAAGGTCATAAAGGGTGCCGGGCCGTTGTAGATGGCCCATGTTGTATCCAGGTACGGTCCGGTTTTTTAACTGTTTCTCTCCCAATGAGTACACTACATACACCTGACCCCTAGGAGAGACTGACTTCCCCTTAATCCATGTCACTGCCATTAGTACACTACATGGCCGACTAGGGAGTAAGAGGACTCTGACCCCTTAACCATGTCACTCGCCAATTTATACACTTTGGCCCCTAGGAGAGACTGCTCCCTTAACACGTCACTGCCGATTTAGTACACTTTGCCCCTAGGATGGGAACTGACCCTTTAACTAGCATTGTCACTGCCATTAGTCACTTTGACGCCCTAAAGGGATGACCCTTAACCATTGTCACTGCAAATGCATAGTACATTTGCTTCCTAGAGGGGACGGACCCCTTACCATGTCATGCCAATTAGAACACTTTCCTTGACCCGCTAGGAGGGATGACGACCCTTACCCTTTCCACTAGCCATTAGTACTTTTGCTCCTAGGAGAGACTGAACCCTTAACAGATGTATGGGTTGCTCCTTACCACCTACCTTCTTGACGCCTCAATAGGACATTCTTCTTCTTCAGGAAGACTTGCGAGTAAAAACGAGGTCAACCATTAGCACTAATAAACTACTTGCATGATCCCATGGCTGTGCCATGACGGAACTACCTGTGGCAGGGAGAATAGAAGAACGAAAAAGAGTCCAGGCCAGGCTCACAGGTAAGTGGGTGGTTGGTATGACGGCATATCAGGTCTAGTTAGAGGGCTTATTGGCTCCTTTCAGTGTGTCCCTCAGTAGGCATAATGGGACCGTCGTTGAGTAAGCTAACGCAATGTAGGGGACATCTTCTGTATTGAAGTAAGAAAGATAGATGTATTAAGAAGCAGGTTTCTTCCGTGGGCCGTCTCGCAGGTAGACGGGAAAACCTGCTGTATTACAGGAGCAAAGTGTTCTATAGTTAGTCCGTGTCATGGATCCACCGAGTCGGTCACTGGCCAAAGATTCCTAGGAGACAAGAGAACGGGAAGGGGGTCCCGTAAAATAAACCTTTCCAGGGTAATCCAGGCTTGGCCAACTGACCAAACAGTCCTGTATTCATACTCTTAGTCCCTACAGAGCTCGTGGAGATAGGAAACAGCCAATGGTGGACCTACACTTGTACGCGGTTATCTTTGGTTCCAAATGCAGAGAGGCTATAAGTGGTATTTGACATGGGCTGACCCCAATGAGGACCTGTTTCCGGTCTTGCATTAGGGGGATCCCGCGGAATGCACTGATATCGACTGTACTAACGCAAACCTAAATGTACCACCATAGACGCATGGGCACTCGCCGGTCTTACACAGATGAGCTGCCCAATTAAACTTCAATGTACTCTTACACACATTAGTTACCGCGAAAATTGCAAAGGATCACCCTCTTACACAAGGTAGTTTGCCCCTATACAATTCAAAAGGGTCATTTCTTACACACTTAGTCGATTAACAGTACCTCGTAAATCTAACTAGGATCACCCTTTTTGACACACTGAATTAACCATAACCCTCTAATGGATCACCGCTCTTACATGCAACTAGCTACCCCTATAACATTCAAAGGGATCAGCGTCTTGCACCTATTCGCGCCCCATAAACTTGAATGGGGATCACCCTCGTACACACAGCTACCCCTACCTAGTAAATTAAAAAAGGACACCCACCCGCCCTTGCCCAACGATGATGTCCCCTACCGCAACAATGGGGTTCACCCTTTAGAACACCTCAGTTACCACACTTTTTTCAGCGAACGCCTGGGTTAAAGAAGTGCAGAGCCTTGCAAACCCACCACAGACACTATTGCCCTGTTACCTTTATTAACCTTTTTGTGCGTTTA
Source organism: Ascaphus truei (assembly GCA_036426205.1). Lineage (NCBI taxonomy): Eukaryota > Metazoa > Chordata > Amphibia > Anura > Ascaphidae > Ascaphus > Ascaphus truei. The sequence continues at coordinate 61,644 of WSYH01001113.1, forward strand.
AAGTAGCTCAAACCCTTCACACAAAATGTGTCACCTATACAAAAGTCGGTGTTGAGATCTTCCACAACACGACCGCACTATTTTGCTGTTGATAATAGTTTTGTGACGAGCTGGCGTCGTGGTTAAAAAAAACTTGATTAGACCGCATTTAAATTACAAACAATACATGTTTGGTTTTTTAAAAATTTTTTTTTATTTTATAACTCTTTAGTACAATAGAATGAGTTAGTGCACACATTACTGGAGGTACAGCGAAAATAACCACATCTGCGGCAACCCATTTCAACGACAACGCGTCCGCCGCCTGCCCATTTGGGTGGGACGGTGATTGATAAGAGCAACGTAGGTTCGCCAATTCCGTGTTTTTTTTAGGGTTTCAAAAGAAGACCGTTTATTGTCCATTTTCAATTATCTTTTTTCCCCCCGTCCACACGAGTGGGAACCCCGAGACCGTCACAAAGAAAACACACAATATGAAAAGGATGTAAAATTGTTTATATCCTAAACAAGGAAATATCACAATTTAACCGAAGCCATATCAACAATATAAATACATAGTACTCGCAAATCATAAGTATTTATAAAATACTTTTTTCCTTATACACGACCAGACAGCATATGCAGCGCTGTGACATAGAAGTTTTCGAGCACAGTCCTGCGCCGCAGAACTTACAATCTATGTGTTGCTTCGTGCCTGAGGAGGCAACAGGGGAGATAAAGTGACTCGCCCACAGTCACAAGGAGCCTGACCCGGAATTTGAATCAGGTTCCCTGCTGCATCCACTCTGTGTACACTTTAATAGAGTCAGTGTCGTGTCGCTACACCAGCCGCTCTTGTTTATACCTTCATAAAAGTAGTCCATATAAAATAACAATAAATAAGCTTTAATCATGTTACAGTAATTGTATATAGTGCCTCCCGATTCTAAAGCACTGTACAATATTACGGATACTGAGGTGAGTTGTGTAGCCACCTCTGGGGGGGGGAATCCTGCGTGCTATTGACCCAAATCTCGCTGGAAAAGGGTTAAGTTTCTATATATTACCAGTTGCAGACGGTACAGTGATTTGAGTACCAGAGAAATATAGTGATCTCAGCTGAGAGCATGTAAGTGTCTAAGACACGCACCTTCTTCATAATACGCAAAATGGTGGACCAAGGTCAGAAATGCATTTTATTTATAAAATGTTGTTCCTAGGAAGGTTACACACTAAAGCTGTTACCGTCTTCGGTTTCAAGATGTCACTGGGCACAAGTTAAGAAGATGGAGCTATGCACAAAGTTGACCAAGTTTCGGAAGACATATGCTCACCACTACAGACCACCGGAGGTTTGAACCAGGTTGCCGATCACGGCCCGAACCAGTATGAGTGTTTGATGCCCAGCCGACTCCAAGGTGACCAATGGGGGAAGAATATGAAGAATGTGTTTCTGAAGGTCAGCGGCCAAGGAGGGAGGATGAACATGAACCAGTCCTTGATGGAGACTCTTGAAGTTCAACCTGAAGATACTTGGACATCTGGCATGCCCGACTACTAGCAGCATCTCCCGGTCTCCCATCTCTTATCTGCTCGTGCTCTTGAGATGTCTATTTAACTTGTCCTAAGCTTCCGCTGATCGCTACCTGCTCCTGCAGCGTATTTATACCGTCTACAGTCCGGGTCAGTCACTCTGATCTTTGACCTGTATGAACAGTCCTCATATCAAACACATGTTGACAGATTGTCAAGGATGAACAGGTCAGGGAGGAGGGGGGGGGAGGGCAAATGAAGAACGGAGAAGTGGCCGAGAGGCGTGTCGTGGTTACTTACTCCGTGAATTATCGAAAAATAGGCTTGTTACAAAGCATGGTGGCAGAGTCTTTTCGTTGAAGGAGACACCATGCGGACACGTGCAATGCATGGGCCGACTAAAAGCAGGTGAGCTGGCACTGCGCGGGAAAGGAACGCTGAGCCAAAGACGTCTCTGATACATGCGTTCTTGCGTGTTTGCCGACGTCTTAAATGTCAATGTAGCCTGCCATTCGACAGCAAGGCTGCTGGATAAGACCACTTAATGGAGAAGAGTTAACTCACCGCTGATTAGTCCACAGGGTGCAATACGCTTTAACACTTCCCATCAACCGACTTCTCTCATTCTTGATTTTTTTTCCAGTGTTGAACAGACACAGTTGGGCGTGGGGGCAAGATGGTCTCTCCAGCTAGTATAATATATTAATTGAGATAAATCGGAGGCTTCTGGCGGGTTGTGATGGCATATGATAGCCCTTAAGTAGAGATAGGAGGAGCTGAATACTAACGTAGAGGGTGTGTGATTAATGTTCTTATGTGACTGATAGATGAGGCCTCAATCTTTAGGGTATGTTACTAATTGAAAATGGTCCGGTATCTCCGACCGTCCCGCTCCCTGTGGAGTAACCTTTTGGGTGGGCATCATAATGGTATTGAAAGGAAGGTGAGGGGAAGGAGAAGATGACGAGGGGTAGAATAGAGAAAGGAGGATCCAAGTATGGGGGTGTGAGTAGGAGGGGGAGAAGTATAATGAGGTTGTGTTACCCAAGCATGCCTGAATCTTTCAACTGGTTTTATTATAAGTTCCCAGGTGGCGAGATATTGAAATCTTTAAATCTGACAGACAATGAGTTAGGTTGGGGATCACCCAATTGGGAAGCTGCCATGTCATCTCGTTAGATGTCACGGTTTTTCTATAGTCACCAGAGTGTCAGGCTGACCTCGGCTGCATGTTTTTTCTTCGCAGACCAAGGTTCTTGAAGAGAATTTCACAGGAAGTATCTCCGGGAACCAGGGTGGTTTCTTTTTATTTTTTTAGGGCATGATTCAGCTCACAATCTAAGCGGTAAATGTTGGGAGAGTTTGCCGAGAAGCAGATGAGGGAATAAGTGCATTATATGACCTGCTTGGACAACCATGTTTCATCTACTAGAAGACTGTGGGTGTTGGACATTAGATTGCGTCTTGGACACATGTTGATAGGAAGACTGTGGTGTGGGACAAGTAGATGGCAGGGCTTCGGACCCACGGTTGGTAGGAGTGACTGTGGGTGTGGACAAACTGATGGCAGTGCTTGGACCCCATGGTTGGTAGGAAGAACTGTGTGTGGACAGTAGATGGCAGGGCTTGGACAAACATGGTGTAGGAAGACTTATGGGTGTGGGAGCAGTAGAGGGCGGCAAGTGGCTTGACACCAACTGTTGGTAGAGTGACTGTGGTTTGGACAGTAGATGGCATTGCTTGGACACGATGGTTGGTGAGGTTAAGGGACTGTGTGGTTGGGCAGTAGTGGCAAATTGGGCTTGGACACGCAGGTTTGGTATGAAGACTGTGGGTGTGCCGGTAAATATGGCGGGCTTGGACACCATGGTTGGTCGGAGATACGGGGTTGGGACAGTAATGGCAGGGCTTGACACCATCAGTGGTATGAGAGACTGTGGGTGTGGGACAGTAATGGCAGGGCTTGGACACCACGGTTGGTAATGAAGAGACTGTGGTGTGGTGTGGACAGTAGATGGCAGGGCTTTGACACCCACGGTTGGTAGAGAGACTGTGGGTATGGACAGTAGATGGCAGTCTGGAAACCCACGGTTTTAGGAGAGACTTGTGTGTGTGACCTTAGATAGCAGTGCTTGACACATGGTTGGTAAGGAGATACTGTGGGTGTGGGAGTCAGTAATGGCTAAGGCTTGGACACCAAGGGATGGTTGGTAGGAATGACTGTGGGTGTGGGGAGTAAGTTGGCAGTTCCTTGGACACATGGTTGGTAGAGGACTGTGGGTGTGGGCCAGTGCCCAGGAGACCAGGCTGTTGTGAGGCTTTCATGTAAGAGGTGGGTATTTTCAGGTTGAAGTTGGGGAAGAGAAGGTGCTTGGCTCATACTGCGTTGTAAACTGAGTCAACGTTTAGTATGTATATATTTAGTTATTAGCGCCACAGTGAACCGGCTCATAACAAAAGAGACAAAACCGCACACTAAATGATTTGAGTGTCCCACGGCGGGCAGTGCGGGCGAAGGGTCCCTTGGGTTCGGTCCAAAACATGGCGGAGACTCGGTCGTACAACCCAGCAAGCGTCCGATTTGGTATTGTATGTCTTTATTTATATAGCGCCATAAAATGTACATTCTCTTCCCGCAGTCAATACCATATCATATAACTACAGATAATTAAATACAGCTCATTGGAATAAGTGTTCAGACCAATAAAAGTAACATTAAGTCAAGAGGAGTCCCGGCCCCGAGGAGCTTCAATCTAATTGTAGTAGGAGAACGTAAGAGACAGTAGAGGGAGTTCTGTAAGGCGCTGCAGGGGGCCAAGGTTTAGGTGCCATGTTGTTTCAGAATATCCACAGTGCTATTCATATGCTTCTTTAAAGCAAGTGTGTCTAAGGTGGGTTAAAGGTGGATAGGAGGGTGCTAGTCGGGTACTGAGGGGGAAGGGCGTTCCAGAGGTGGTGGGGCAGTCATGAGAAGGGTTAAGGTGGGAGAAGGGCTTTAGCATACACAAATGTGGTTAGAGAGAAGACATCCTTAAGCATAACCAAGAGTCGGGAGTGCACAGCGAGAAAATTGGGCTGAGGTGGTAAGGATGGGGGCAGTAAGAGTGGTAAAGCCTTAAAAGTGAGCGAGAAGAGGAGTGTGAGATCGGGATTTGATCGGAAGCCATGAGGGGATTTTCATGAGGGGAGTCAGAGACAATCTTATGAAAAGTAAGAGGGATTCTAGCAGCAGCGCTTTATGATAGATTGAGGGGGGACAAGGATTTCCGTGTTTCCCAGTGGGTGCTTGGTTTCCTCCCGGCAGTGAATGGTTAAACAAAGTGTCGTGTCACTCCGTCAGATCCTTTTATCTCCGGAGGAGGTCGAGGGGGGGGGGGGGGGGGAGTGGGGGTACTTCAAAGCTGCTTTTCTACCAGACCGGTTCCCAGCCTACACCCCGCGAGTGAGCGGCTTGCTGTGACGTCTGTGTGTTTCACGCCCCCGACAATATCCCCATCGTGCAAAAATATAAGGGACGCGGGGTCAAGTACTGGTGATGGGGGCGGGGGGGCCGAAAGTCAGCCAGGGAAGGAGCTGAGACGCCAGGGGGCTTCTGGGTAACTCGGGTTCCTGTTTCAAGTATCAAGAACACCCCCCCTTTTCCCCCTCAAAGTGATGAGGGTGAGTGGAAAAAAACAAGGGGGGGGGGTTTCTCTTTTGCTACACCTGGCGCAGGCCTTTTATGCGCCGTTTTGACGCATGAACGGATCATTTGAATGTCGGAGAAGAACCACTTTTCCCCTACCCCTACCCCCCTCCCCAGTCCTTGGGCCCTTTGATTGCTGCTAATTCCTCCGACCCAGTTTGATCCGTGGGTTTCTGGTCACGTTTATTTAAGCCATTGCGGGCGCGTCTATCTCAGCCCGTGTGGAATTATTTTGCGGCCATTTTTTTCGCCCCTCTGCCGGCGCCTATCTTGAATCACACCATTCCATGACCTAAGTCCTTCCTTACATCTCCCTCCCCCTGAGCCTCCCGCCCTCCGGCATCAGAGAACGGCCTCGTGGTTCTATTCTTCTCCCCTCTAAAGCTGGCGCCTAATGAACCCTTTATATATGGGACAGTTTCTCTCATATCCCCTCTCCCTTCTCCCCTCTAAAGCTCACCTATTAACCCTTTATAGATGTGGCAGTGATCTCTCATATATCCCCCTCTCCCCTCTCCCCTCTAAGCTGACCATATTAACCCTTTATATGTGGCAGTGTCCTCTCACTATCCCACTCTCCCTTCTCCCCCTCTAAGCTGCACAATTATTACCCTTATATTGGTGACAGTGTCCCTCTCATATCGCCCCTCCCCTCTAAGCGGTCACATATTAACCCCTTTATAGAATGTGGCAATGTCTCTCTATCCCCCTCCGAATTATTCCCTCTCCCCTCCCAGCTGCACATATTAACCCTTTATATATGTGACAGTGATCCCTCTCATATCCCCTTGCTCCCCCCTCTAAGCTGCACATATAACCCTTTATCTATTTACAGTGTCTCTCATATCCCCCTCTCCCTCTCTCCTCTATCTCTACATATTAACCTTTAATATATGTGACATGTGTCTCTCATAGCACCCCCCTCTCCCCTCTAACCTGCACATATAACCTTTATATCATGGGCAGTGTCTCTCATTATCCCCCTCTCTCTCCCCTCTAAGCGGGCCCTATTTACCCTGATATATGTACAGTTGTCTCCATATCCCCTCTCCCTTCTCTCCCCTCCAATCTGCACATCTTAACCCTTTAGATCTGTGACCTTGTCCTCATATCCCCCTCTCCTCTCCTTCTCCCCTCTAGCTGCGCATATTAACCCTTATATAGGTGACAGTGCCATCTCTCATATCCCCTCTTTCCTTCTATCGCCCCTCCAAGCTTCACAATATTAACCCTTTATTCTATGTGGGACAGTGTCCTCTGCATATCCCCCTCTCCCTTCTCCCTCCTCTAAGCTGCTCACCTTTAACCCTTACTATTATGTGACAGTGTCTCCTCAATCCCCCTCTCCCTTCTAAGCTGCCATATTAACACCTTTATAGATGTGACAGTGTCTCTCATCTCCCCCGTCTCCTTCTCCCCTCCACTGTGGCAACAATTAACCCGATATATCTGTGCACTCTCTCATCTCCCCTCATCCTTCTCCCCTCCCTTGCACATATTAAAAACGCCTTTATATTGACATGTCTGCATATCCCCCTCTCCTTCTAACTGCACATATTAACCCCTTAGGATGTGACAGGTGTGTGGTCGATCCTCCACTCTCGCCTTCTCCCCGCTAAGCTGCACATATTAACCCTTTATATATTACAGTGGTCTCTCATAGCCCCCTCTCACCTCTAAGCTGCACATATTACCCTTTATAACGTGACAGTGTCTCTCATACCCCGCTCCTTCCCTTCTCCCCTCTAAGATAGCTGCGCATATTGAACTCGCAACCCTTTATATAGTGACAGTGTCTCTCATAATCCATCCCCCTCCTCCCTTCTCTCCCCTCCAAGCTGCGCATATTAAACCTTTATATATGTGACAGTGTCCTCTCAATATCCCCCTCATCTCCCCTTCCCTCTCTTCTCCTCTCCAGTCGACTCCAAGCTGCCCAATATTAATCCCTTTTATATGTGACAGTTGTGGGGGTGGGGTTTCCCCCCCCCCCCCCCCCCCCTCTCTCATATCCTATCCCATCCATCCCCTCCCGTACATCCCCCTCTCCCTCATCCCCCTCTCCTATCCCCCTCCTATCCCTTCTTATCCCGACATCACCCTCCTCTTTCCTCGTCTTGTCCCCTTCCATAGGGATCTCCACGCTGTAAAATCTGAAAATCATGCAACTCTGCGGCTTCTATTTCTGGTCTCCGAAGATGTATGCCAAAACTGGTTCAAGGGTAGCATGTATTGGGGTGCGGGAGGTTAGGAATCCTCATGATGCTGGATGTTCTCCGGGGGGCGTGCGGCATGACTTCGTGGGATCTGGTAGGATCGGGACTACCCGTCGGAACTGGGGGCCGGGGTCGCAATGAGAGAAGGGGGGGGATCTTCCCTAATATTCGGGGCGTCTACTCCCCCTGAAACTCCTCTTCCCGGCACCTTCTACACCTGGGTGGAAGGGGGGGGGGGGGGGGGGGGGGGGGGCCTTTTTCCTAGAACCTGCATTTGTAGAGCCTTTCTCGGCCTATCTGTCCCCCGATCGGGGACATCCCCGCGGTGGGGGATAACGGCGGGCGGTGCTAATGCAAGGTCCCCCTCTTCCTCTATTCTCCTTACTTCCCTGCTCTTCCGCGAAGAAGAGAAGGGGGTAAAATGGAGAAGGAAAGGTGGCGGGCGCGTTTATAATATGGGAAACACAGTGTCTCTCATATCCCCAATCCCCCCAATCCATCCCTTCCCCTCTAACGCAACCATATTAACCCTTAGTATATGTGACAGTGTCCCCCTCCATTCTCATTCTTCCTCATATCGCCCTCTCCCTTCTCCCCGCTAAGCTGCACACTCTTAACCCTTTATATATGTGACAGTGTCCTCTCATATCCCCTCTCTCCCTTCTCCCAAGACTCCCCTCCAACTTGCACATATTCACCCTGGTATGATGTGGTGTGTCTCTCATATCCCCCTCTCACCTTCTCCCCTCCATGCTGGCACGTATCAGTAAAATGACCCTTAATTGGCTTATCCGACACCTGTCTCCCAGTCCATACACAACGTGCTCCCCCTGCCACCATCTGCCTAATTACACGTCCTCCCCGAGGAACTTAATTCACGTGGCTACTGCAGCCAGCGCCGTCAGCTGTCCATCGGGAAACACGCCTTCAGCACGCAGCCTTTCACTTCGTGCTGTCCCTTTGATAACCAGTAATTGCAGGTGGCCACGGAGGATTCACCTACGATGTGCCCTCTCCCTTGGCGTGTCTCACGGTTTGGAGGGCAGTCTCACTCACTTGGCGTGTCTCACTGTTTGGAAGGCAGTCTCACTCCCTTGGGGTGTCTCACGGTTTGGAGGGCAGTCTCACTCACTTGGCGTTTATTACACTTATTAAAAGCCAGTCACTTATTTAGTCTCCATTGGAAAACGCTCTCGTTCCCTGAAAGGCTGTCTCATTTCTTTTACGTTAGTCTGCTCTTTTGCGGGCCGTGAATACAATTTATAGGAAGACGGTCTTACGGATTCTCCGAGTTTCACTCATTGGGGAGCGGTCGCTCTCAGTCTGTCTGATTTTGACTCACTGGAAGGCAGTCTCGCATACTGCCCAACAGTCTCAAACAGATTTACAGGCAAGGGGTTTCCCAATGAGTGCAACTCACCCCAACGGAGTGAGACTGGCTTCCAATGATTGAGACTCACTCCAAGTGAGTGAGCCTGGCATCCATTGATTGAGACTCCAAGTGAGTGAGACTGGCTCCCAATGATTGAGACTCCAAGTGAGTGAGACTGGCTCCCAATGATTGAGACTCCAAGGGAGTGAGACTGGCTCCCAATGATTGAGACTCACTCCAAGTGAGTCAGACTGGCTCCCAATCACTAATGCTCACCCCAGATAAGTGAGTGTCTCCCTATGAACTCAACTCCACCCAACGGAGTGAGACAACATAACCGGTGTTACAACAATGTAGTATTAGGATTTTGTTTATAAGGCGCCAACGTATTCCGTCGCGCAGTACAATAGGTTTGGAGGACGAAAACAACAACGTGCCAAACATTAGGATACTTTGTTACTGTAGGTAAAAAGTGTCCTGGCCCCCAAGGCGCTTATATACGTGTTCTAACGCCCTCCCCTAGGTGACTTGTCAACGGTACCATGGTTTAACCACGTCGCCTTGTTTTGTTTTTTGCCGATGGGCGGCTACGTGCCCGGGACAAATTGTTTTTCGAGACATCAGGCACAGGTGGCTTTGTCAGTGGGTCAGAGGTGAGGAGCGTGTTTTTGAAGAGAGGTGAGCAAAGGAGACGAGGGATGTTTCAGTCAGGAATTCCAAGAACACCCTCCTCGCCCCGTCTCTAATAACCGGCTGCTTGTGAAGGACACAAATATGTTGTTTTCTGCCGAGACGTTTCACCCCTTGCCTGTAAGTCTGCCTGTCAGGCAGCTCCAGTTCTCAGGTTGAGCCAGGTGTGTGTGTATGTATATATATTGCAGAATAAATGAGTTCTTCAGTATTAGGTGAGACCTTTTTTATTTGGACTAACAATTTATGTCACAGTACAAGCTTTCGAGAGTTTTCCTCTCTTCCTCAGGTCAGCGATACTGATATACAAAGGTTTCTGTGACTTGTCCTATGACATCAATTGGTAGTCCAAATAAAAAAGGTATCGCCTAATACTGAAGAACTCATTTATTGTGCACTATCGCAACTGGACTAACACGGCTATTTCCGTTTTACACACACACACACACACACACACACACACACACACACAAACTCACACACACTATCCAACCGTGACACACCACATCACCACTATGACACTAACACGACACACACACACAAGCCTCCATCTGAAGAAGCTTTACGGAACCTATCACACACCCTCAATCTTCTGAACTGCGACACAAGCAGCCACCAGTCCAATCTGGATGAGATGACACACGAACAGTCACAACGTCAACTGAGAACTGGAGACACACACACCTCAATCTGAGAACTGGACACGACACACACACACTCCTCAATCTGAGACACGTAACAAACACACACACCACCTCATCTGAGAACTGGACACACACAACACACCTCAATCTGAGAACTGGACACACACCCTCAATCTGAGAACTGGAGACACACACAACAAAGCACTCAATCGAGAACTGGAGACACCACAACCTCAATCTGAGACTGCGAACAACCACCTGCAATAGAACTGACACACAACAAACACACAAACCCTAAACTGAGAAGTGGACACACACACACCTCAATCTGAGAACTGGAGGCACACACACACACACACACACCTACCTCAATCTGAGAACTGGACACACACACACCTCAATCTGAGAACTGGAGGCACACACACACACACACCTCAATCTGAGAACTGGAGACACAAACACACCCCTCAATCTGAGAACTGGAGACACACACACACACACCTCAATCTGAGAACTGGAAACACACACACACACACACACACACACACCTCAATCTGAGAACTGGACACACACACACACACACCTCAATCTGAGAACTGGACACACACACACACCTCAATCTGAGAACTGGAGACACACACACACACCTCAATCTGAGAACTGGAGACACACACACACACACCTCAATCTGAGAACTGGAGACACACACACACACCTCAATCTGAGAACTGGAGCAGTATGACAGTTTCCCCAGCATCCCTTGCTGCAGTGGGAGCACTGTATGCTAAGGGGATATGGTGTGAAAGGCAGGGTTGCATGACATTCCCAGAATCCTTGCTGCAGGGGAGCACTGTATGCTAGGTTATATATTGTGAAAGGCAGGGTTGCATGACATTTCCCAGAATCCCTTGCTGCAGTGGGAGCACGTATGCTGGGGAATGGTGAAGGCAGGGTGCATGACATTTCCCAGAATCCCTTGCGCAGAGGAAGCACTGTATGCTAAGGGATAATGGTGAAAGGCAGGGGTGCAGCAGACCTGGTCATGTTACTATACTGATGCACACTTTACACATGAGTATACTCATCATTCTAATACACACTTCATTCATTCACATGAGTACAAACACATACACACACATATACACACACATATACACACACACACACACACACACACCACTTTTGCGCACGTTCACATGTTTAGGCTGGGTCTCCGCGGGCGGCGCTTGCGGAGGAGACTTGCATATATAGATATATGTAAGTCCCCGCTCACGCGGTGCGCGCGGCGCTCGTGCATATCACCCAGCATACAGTGCTCCCACCGCAGCAAGGGATTCTGGGAAATGACATGCAAATGAGCACACAGTGCCACCTTTTTGCCTGGAATGTCCATTCACATGGAGCCCATTTAAGCTAGAAATATTTCAAGGCAAGTATAAACCAACCTCACACTGATGATACCCATCAAGGCTGAAACATGTCTGTGAGTGGTTTGACTTGCTTTGCTAGTGCTGTGCTAAAAAGCTGTGTGAACGGCGATGCATCAGCTTAAATGGGCTCCATGTGAATGGATATTCCAGGCAAAAGTTGACATTGTGTGCTCATTTGCATGTAATTTCCCAGAATTCCTTGCTGCAGTGGGAGCACCGTATGCGAGGTGATAATGGTGAAAGGCAGGGCTGCATGTCATTCCCCAGAATCCCTTGCTGCAGTGGGAGCACTGCATGCTGGGGGATAATGGTGAAAGGCAGGTTGCATGTCATTTCCCAGAATCCCTTGCTGCAGTGGGAGCACTGTATGCTGGGGGATAATGGTGAAAGGCAGGGTTGCATGACATTTCCCAGAATCCCTTGCTGCAGAGGAAGCACTGTATGCTAAGGGATAATGGTGAAAGGCAGGGGTGCAGGCAGACCTGTCATGTTACTATACTGATGCACAGTTATTCACATGAGTATACTCATTCATTCTAATACACCTTCATTCATTCACATGAGTACACCGATGCACGTGCATTCATTCATCATCTTGAGTATACACATTCATAGTACCACTACTTTGGCTCAAGGAACGATGATCACTGCCCATCGATAGGGGAAAAAAAAAAACCACAAAGACCTTTTATTTCAATATCACAGCGTAACAAGGACTCAGATACGTACAACAGGGAAATATTCATACTTTGATCTGTCAATGAGAAAGCCGCAGTGATATGATGCTGGAATAAGGTCATCGTTCGCCCCATTTTGGACTTCTCGTGAGGGTGGAAGAGGAACCGCACCATCTCATTTGCGTACATTCACGCAGCCACCACTGGTGTGGAATCTTTCTACCACTCGCAGATCCATAGCAGTCAGGTCATCGGTATTGCTAGTCAATTCCAGCGGAGTAGGCTGAGGCACAGTAATATATGGCATACTGGGGAATTGAACCTACACCCTTGGGTAGTAAAAGTTGAGCACCTTAACCTCTACGCTGCATCTTCAAGTGGTTCATGATATGCCAAAACCTTTCACCTTCGTAGACCTCCTTCAAATTGTCTGTTATTCTCACTCTGTAACAGTGATTCCCAACCAATGCTGTTTGTTACCAGTTTCCAGATAGTTCTGTGTTGGTCCAAGGGTCAGAAGAATTTCTTCTCTGGTGTCCCTGCTTTGTATGCCGGATTGGCAAATTTGTTTGGGGTGTAGGACCTGTGTGCCTTGGGTTCCAGTCATTTATGACCGTTACTAGCGTTGTCCGTTATTCACTTTTTGTTGTGCAGTGGTTATCAGATACGTACACCTCACAAGACAAGAGTCCTTGCTTTCAAACCGGACAAAAACAGTTACTGTACTTGGCTTTGACCAGGGCCCATATGCGACAAGGTCTGGAATCTAGTAGGGTGCTTGAGATCTCTGAATGTCCTCACACCTCCATAAACAAAATGTAATAATGTCACCTAAATAAAAAGATCTGGTTGTAGCTCTTATAGCACCATTTCTTTCCTGTTTAGGAGCTGGGACATGCAGTAAGGTACGATTCCTACGCAGGCCAGTGGAACAGCAGCACATTTGCAGAAGGACAGGGCGTAGAAGAGCATCTCCACTTTGGTGGGCGGCTTGAAGGAGTCGAAGAGATGGAGCACGAGCAAAGAGGCCACAATGCAGGTGAGACGGAAGGTTAGCTGGCCTCCTGGCTTCCCACGGCAGCTGTCCTTGTACATCTGGGAGTTGAGGGCCAGCCCCAGGCCGAAGAAGATGCCCAGGTTCCTGAGGAGGCCGGCGAAGGGGGTGGTGTCAATGTGGATCCACTCGGGCCGGGCGCACCATCTCTTGGCCTTCTCCAGCGTCCACAGGAGGTCCACACCCAGAGCTCTGAGCAGCAGGTAGAAGCCCAGAGCGGAGAAGAACAGGAAGAGAGTGGTGCAGACATATCTCTTCAGACTGGTCTTGTAGATGGATTGAACATGGTCAAAGATTTCGGCCACCACCATGCCTAGGATATTAAGAGGAAATGCATTAAGCAACCAACCTTCCCAGCTGATTTAAAATGTCAATATCACTTATTTTGAATGACTCTTGGCCCTAACCATGTAAAGTGTCGGCTTACGCCTAGAACCCTCATTGAACATTAGAACGCCTAGAACCCTCATTGACCATTAGAACATAGAGCGGTGTCAAAGGAGACTCTAATGCTTCTGGGAGAGAGATCACAAGGGTTCTGTGTTTTTTTGGCGGTATCTCATCAATCCCAGGACTAAAATCTGCCCCAGCATAGGGAAGGTGGCTTATATTCATTTTCTTCTTACTTCCGACTGAGTATTTCATGTGCGCACCATGATGAGATGTTAAGGTTCCCCGAGCAGGGACAGCCTTAAATCCTTACTACGTGGGTGGACATGAGGGTACCGAAACTAAAAAGAACGTCCTGAAATTGATGCGAGGGAAGGTATTTTGGACATGTATCAGGGAACCGAAAGACTTTGCATTCATTTTCACGGCATTAACGGTTCGGCCCATATTGACTAAGACGTCTTCTCCCATATGACACCTTCCATTGCTGGAAGACCCAGTAAAGCCCATTGACCTCAAGGTGTCTTCCATGGCAAAAGGTGTCTTATCAGTAAATATGGACCTCAGTCCTGGTCACTGGTTTTGCACCAGTGGGTAGACATCATAAGCGAATTCCCTTCCAGATTACTGACCCGAGATGACTCCGGTGATGACTTGATGGGGGAAGTGAGCAGCAAGGAAGACTCGTGATAAGCACACGCAGGCCTGGACTGCCCAGAATCCTGTCCACAGAAGGGCCTGGAGACACCTGAATGGGATCAAACGCAGTCGGGTTAGTATTATGGTTTTTTTTAGGCCAATTAAATGACTCCTTGGAATATTATTTGCATCACTAACAGCCGTTCTAGTTAACGCTTTGCCCTCTTCATGGGAGAAAACTTGGTGACGTTCCAGGAACGACCACATTACGCGACTAGACCCAAACGTCCAATACTGAAGGTGGTGGGGCTCCACTTTTGTTGGAGAAGTCATAAAGGGTCCGGCGTGTAATGGCCCATGTTGTACCAGGTACGTCGGTTTTAACATGTTTCTCCAATGAGTACACTACAGTACACTGCCCCTAGGAGAGACTGACCCCTTAACCATGTCACTGCCATTAGTACACTACACTGCCGCTAGGAGAGACTGACCCCTTAACCATGTCACTGCCATTAGTACACTTTGCCCCTAGGAGAGACTGACCCCTTAACCATGTCACTGCCATTAGTACACTTTGCCCCTAGGAGGGACTGACCCCTTAAACATGTCACTGCCATTAGTACACTTTGCCCCTAGAAGGGACTGACCCCTTAACCATGTCACTGCCATTAGTACACTTTGCTCCTAGGAGGGACTGACCCCTTAACCATGTCACTGCCATTAGAACACTTTCCCCCCTAGGAGGGACTGACCCCTTAACCCTGTCACTGCCATTAGTACATTTTGCTCCTAGGAGAGACTGACCCCTTAACAATGTCATTGGGTTGCTCCTTTACCTACCTCTTCTTGAAGCTCAATGGACACTTCTTCTTCTTCAGGAAGATTGCGAGTAACGAGGTCACCATCACATAATAAACAGCTGCAGATCCCATGGCGTGTCCAGACGGACTACCTGTGGACAGGAGAAAGAGTCAGGCAGGCTCACAGGTAGTGGTGTGTATGACGGCATATAAGGTCCTAGTTAGAGGGCTATTGGCTCTTTCAGTGTGTCCAGTGGCAATGGCGCGTTGAAAGTCAACAGCAATGAGGACACTTCTGTATTAAGTAAGAAAGATAGATGATTTAAGAAGCAGGGTTTCTTACCTGGGCCCGTCTCGCAGGTAACGGGAAACTGCTGTATTACAGGAGCAGACATGTTATTATAGTAGTCCGTGTCATGGATCCACCAGTACGGTCTCTGGCCAAAGAGGATCCTAGGAGACAAGAGAACGGAAGGGTCCCGTAAATAACTTTCCATGGGTATCCAGTTGGCCAATGACCAGAAAGTCATGGATTTCCATCCTTTAGTCCCTACAGAGCTCAGTGGAGATATGAAAAGCCAATGGTGGACCTAACTTGTACCTGGTTATCTTCTGGTTCCAAATGCAGTGAAGGACGTAAAGTGGGTATTGCCATGGCTGACCCCAATGAGGACCTGTTCCGGTCTTGCATTTGGGGGACTCCTCGATGCACTGATATCGACTAAACCTAAAATGTACCACCATAGACGCTAATGGGATCGCCTTCTTACACAGATGAGCTGCCCCAATAAACTTCAATTTACTCTTACACACATTAGTTACCGCTATAAAATTCAATAGGATCACCCTCTTACACAAGTTAGTTGCCCCTATACAATTCAATAGGGTCATCTTCTTACACACATTAGTTATACAGTACCTCTTAAAGTTAATAGGATCACCCTTTTGCACACATGAATTAACCCTATAACCCTTAATGGGATCACCCTCTTACATGCACTAGCTACCCTGATAACATTCAATAGGATCAGCGTCTTGCACACATTATTCGCCCCCATAAACTTGAATGGGGATCACCCTCTTACACACAGCTACCCCTATTAAATTAAAAAAGGATCACCCGCTTGCCCAAATGATGTACCCCTATAAACTTCAATGGGGTCACCCTCTTAAACACCTCAGTTACACACTTTTTCCGCACAGCCTGGGTTAAAGAAGTGCAGAGCCTGCAAACCCACTCACAGACAGCTATTGCCACCTGTTACCTTATTAACCTTTTTGTGCTTTAAAGTAGCTCAACCCTTCACAAAATGTGTCACCTATACAAAAGTTCGGTGTGTGACTTCCCACACACGACGCATCATTTTGCTGTTAGAAATAGTTTGTTGACGCGCGGCGTCGTGTTAAAAACCTGATTAGACGCCATTTAAATTACAACCGAATAATGTTTGTTTTTTAAAAATTTTTTTTTTATTTATAACTCTTGTTAGTAAATATAAATGATTAGTGCAACATTATGGATACGGCGAAAATAACACATCTGCGGCAACCATTATCACGAAACGCGTCCTGCCCATTTTGGGGGTTGATACAGAGCAACGTAGTTCCGCCATTACCGGATTTTTTTAGGGTTTCAAAAAGAAGACTCGTTTATTCCATTTTCATCTACTTTTTCCCCCCGTCTCACACGAGACCCCAGAGCACGTCACAAAGAAAAACACAAATATGAAAAGGATGTAAAATTGTTTATATCCCTAAACAAGAAAATATCACAATTTCACCGACCATACAAATATAAATACATAGTACTGCATATATATAGTTTCTTATAATAATGCTTTTTCCTTATACAGCCCAGACAGCATATGCAGCGCTGTACATAGAAGTTTTGCAGGCACAGTCCCTGCCCCGCAGAGCTTACAATCTATGTGTTCTTGGTGCCTGAGGCACAGGGAGATAAAGTGACTCGCCCAAGGTCACAAGGAGCCGACACCGGGAATTGAATCAGGTTCCCCTGCTGCATACACTCTGTGTCCTTGTTAATAGAGTCAGTGTCTTCGCTCACCGAGCCGCTCTTGTTTATGACCTTCCATAAATAGTCATATAAATAACAATAAATAGTTATATCATGTACAGTAATTATATAGTGCCTCCCGATTCTAAAGCACTTTACAATTATACTACTGAGGGAGTTGTGTAGCCACCTCTGGGGGGGAATCCTTGCTGTCTATTTGACCCAATCTCTCTGGAAAAGGGTTAATGTTTCGTATTATTACCCAGTTGCAGACGGGTACAGTAATTGAGAGCCAGAGAAGATATAGTGATCTCAGCGAGAGCATGTAAGTGTCTAAGACACCACCTTCTTCATAATACCAAATGGTGGACCAATGCAGAAAATGCATTTATTTATAAAATGTGTTACTAGGAAGTAACACGATAAGCGTTACCTCTCGTTTTCAAGTATGTCCTGGGCACAGAGTTAAGAAGATGGAGATATGCCAAAGTTGGCCAAGTTTCGGAAGACATGCTCACCACTTGAAGACCAGGTTGAACCAGTCGCCGATCACGGCCACCCAGATGAGTTTGATGCCCACCGACTCGCACAGGTGGAACCAGATGGGGAAGAAGATGAAGAAGGTGTTTCTGAGGTCAGCGGCCAAGGAGATGAACATGAACCAGTCTTGAGAGCTCTTGAAGTTCAACTGAAGATACTGGACAATCTGGATCCCCGAGTCATGAAGAGCATCCATCCCGGTCTCCATCTCTCTATCTCTCTTGCTCTTGAGACTTGTTTACTTGTCTAAGCTTCGCTTGATCTGCTACCTGGCTCCCTGCAGCTGCCTATTATACCGTCTACAGCTCAGGTCAGTCACTCTGATCTTTGACCCTGTGAACATCCCTCTAGCAACACATTGTTGACAGAATTGCAAGCTGACAGCAGGTAGAGGGGGGGGGGGGAGGAAAAGAAGAAGTGCAGAGAGGGGTGTCGTGTTACTCCTGAAATTATCTGAAAATAGGCTTGTTGACAAAGCATGGGGCAGAGTCTTCGTTGAGGAGACACCATGCGGACACGTCAGAATGCATGGCCGCAGCTCAACGGGAGAACGCTGAGCCAAGCAGTCTGCGTGATACATGCGTTCTTGCGTGTTTGCCGACTTCATTAAATGTCAATGTACCTGCCATTAGTCAGCAAGGCTGCTGGATGAATCCATTAATGGCAGAAGAGTCTACCACCGCGATAGCCACAGGTGCAAATACGCTTAACCACTTCCCTGCCACCCGACTTCTCCATTCTGATTTTTTTTCCAGTGTGGAACAGACACAAGTTGCAGTGGGCAAGATGGGTCTCTCAGCTAGTATATATATATGATTGAAGATAAATCGGAGCTTCTGGCGGGTTGTGGAGGCATGTGATAACCTTGAGTAGAGGAGAGGAGGAGACAACACGGAGGTATAAATAATGTTCTTATGTGAGCTGAATAGAGCCTCACTTTTAGGGTATGTACCTCAAATTGTATTCCGTGTCTCCGACGTACCCGGCGTGGAGTAACTTTTGGGGGCATCATAATGGTATTGAAGGAAGGTGAGGGGAAGGAGAGAGATGAGAGGGGTAGATAGAGAAAGGAGTATGGGGTGAGAGGAGGGGGAAGGTAGGAATGAGGTTGTGTTCCCAAGCATCGCCGGAATCTTTCAACTGGTTTTATTATAAGTTCCCAGGTGGCTGAGATATTGAATCTTTAACTTCTGACAGTACAATGAAGTTGGTTGGGGATCACCCAATTGGAAGCTGCCATGTCATCTCGTGATGATGTCACGGGTTTCTATAGGTCACCAGAGTGTCAGGCTGACCTCGGCGGCCATGTTGTTTTCTTCCAGACCAGAGGTTCTTGTAAGAGAATTTCAAAAGGAAGTATCTCCGGGAACCAGGGGGGTTCTTGTATTTTTTGAGGGCCATGATTCAGCTCACAATCTAAGCGGTATGTTGGAGAGAGTTGCCGAGAAAGCAGATGAGGGAATAAGTGCAGTAGATGACAGGGCTTGGACACCATGGTTGGTAGGAGAGACTGTGGGTGTGGGACAGTAAATGGCAGGGGCTTGGACCCCATGGTTGATAGAGAGACTGTGGGTGTGGGACAGTAGATGGCAGGGCTTTGGAACACCACGGTTGGTAGGAGTGACTGTGGTGTGAGACAACTGATGCCATGCTTGGACACCATGGTTGGTAGGAGAGACTGTGGTGTGGACAGTAGATGGCAGGGCTTGGACACCATGGTTGGTAGGAGAGACTATGGGTGTGGGACAGTAGAGGGCAGTGCTTGGACACCACGGTGTGGTAGGAGTGACTGTGGTTGGGACAGTAGATGGCAGTGGCTTGGACACGATGGTTTGGTAGGAGAGACTGTGGGTGTGGGACAGTAGATGGCAGGGCTTGGACACCATGGTTGGTAGAGACTGTGGGTGGGGACCGTAAGATGGCAGGGCTTGGACACCATGGTTGGTAGGAGAGACTGGGGGTGTGGGCAGTAGATGGCAGGGCTTGGACACCACAGTTGGTAGGAGAGACTGGGGTGTGGGACAGTAGTAGGGCAGGGCTTGGACACCACGGTTGGTAGGAGAGACGGGTGGTTGTGGGACAGTAGATGGCGGCTTGGACACCACGGTTGGGTAGGAGAGACTGTGGGTAGTGGACAGTAAGATGGCAGCTTGGAACCCCGGTTGGTAGGAGAGAGTGGGTGTGGGACAGTATATGCCGTGCTTGGACACCATGGTTGGTAGGAGAGACTGTGGGTGTGGGACAGTAGATGCAGGGCTTGGACACCATGGTTGGTATGAGACTGTGGGTGTGGAGAGTAAGTTGGCAGTGCTTGGACACCATGGTTGGTAGGAGTGACTGTGGTTGTGGGACAGTGGCCAGGAACCAGGCTGTTGGAGGCTTCATGTAAGAGTTGGGTTTTCAGGTTGAACGGTGGGAGTAGAGGGTGCTGTGTCCGCTACTGCGGTGTATACTGAGTGCAACGTTTAGTATGTTATATTTTATTATAGCGCCCACAGTGAACCGAGCTCATAACAAAAGAGACAAAACCGCACACAATGATTTGAGTGTCCCACGGCGGGCAGGTGGCGGGAAGGGTCCCTTGGTCGGGTCCAAAACATTGCGGAGACTCGGTCGCCACCAGCAAGCGTCCGATTTGTATTGTATGTCTTTATTTATATAGCGCACATAAATGTACATACGCTTCACCGCAGTAATACAATCATATAAATAACAGATATATTAAATAACAGCTCATGGGAATAAGTGTTCAGACATAAAAGTAACATTAAAGGAGAGGAGTCCCTGCCCCGAGGAGCTTACAATCTAATTGGTAGTAGGAGAACGTACAGAGACAGTAGGAGGGAGTTTCTGGTAGGCGTCTGCAGGGGGCCAGGTTTATGTGCCATGTGGTTCAGAATATCCACAGTGCTATTCATATGCTTCTTTAAGCAAGTGTGTCCTTAAGGGGGTCTTAAAGGTGGATAGAGAGGGTGCTAGTCGGGTATGAGGGGAAGGGCGTTCCAGAGGTGTGGGGCAGTCAGTGAGAAGGTTAAGGTGGAGAGGGCTTTAGATACAAAGGGGTAGAGAGAAGACATCCTTAAGCGAACGCAGAGTCGGATGGTGCACAGCGAGAAAATTAGGGCTGAGGTGTAAGGAGGGGCAGAAGAGTGAAAGCTTTAAAAGTGAGGAGAAGAATGGAGTGTGAGATGCGGGATTTGATCGAGGCCAGAGGGGGATTTCATGAGGGAGAGGCAGAGTACTATCTAGGAAAGAGTAGAGGATTCTAGCAGCAGCGTTTAGATAGATTGTAGGGGGACAGGATTTCCGTGTTCCCCATGATGTGCTTGGTTCCTCCCGGCAGTGGAATGGGTTAAACAAAGTGTCGTGTCACTCCGGTCAAATCCTTTTATCTCCGAGGAGGTCGAGGGGGGGGGGGGGGGGGAGTGGGGTAGTTCAAAGCTGCTTTTCTACCAGACCGGGTCCCAGCCCTACACCCGCGAGTGAGCGGCTGTGACGTCTGGGTTTTTTCAAAGCCCTCTGTGTGTGTGTGTGTGTGTGTGTGTGTGTGTGTGTGTGTGTGTGTGTGTCTCGTACGCGCGTCGCACCTTTCACCATCGTGTCAAGTATTTTTTTTTAAGAAGTCGCCTGACCACCCTAGTCACGCTCCTATATTATTTAGATCAGAGGACCTACACTTCTGTAATACGGTAGGGCCCCCGGGCATGCGGCTGGTTCCGTTCGAAGGGCCCGCCGCAAAGCAAAAATCGCCGTTCTACGCATTCGCAACCCCCCCCCCCCCCCCCATTCTGCGCATGCGCGACCCCGGCCCGTTCTGCGCATGCGTGACCTCGGACCAGCCCGTTCTGTGCATGCGCGACATCGGACAGGCCCGTTCTGCGCATGCGCAGACATGGCGGCCCCCTTCTCGGTGCTGCCGTATCGGCGGGGCGCCGAGAAGCGGGGCCTTGCTGTAATCCTTATTCAATGATGCCATGTGGATACTCGACACTTTACGTAGGCTTTGGGCCTACGTAAAAAAAAAACACGTTTAAACCGGATAGGAAAAAATAACCGTAATCTGTTATAAAGCACGCTGAGATCACATGTAAGATTGTATTGTATGTCTTTATTTGTATAGCGCCAAAAGTGTACTCGGCGCTTCACAACGAATACAGCACAGGGAATTATAATTATACAATAAGTGCAGCAAAATCAGACAGAAGGAAAGGAAATCCCTGTCCCGGAGAGCTTACACTCTAAGTTAGATGTTGGGAGAGTTGAAGAGACAGCAGGTGAGGGAATAAGTGCAGTAGATGGCAGGGCTTGGACACCACGGTTGGTAGGAGTGACTGTGGGTGTGGGACAGTAGATGGCAGTGCTTGGACACCACGGTTGGTAGGAGAGACTGGGTGTGGGACAGTAGATGACAGGGCTTGGACACCACGGTTGGTAGGAGTGACTGTGGGTGTGGGACAGTAGATGTCAGGGCTTGGACACCACGGTTGGTAGGAGTGCCTGTGGGTGTGGGACAGTAGATGGCAGGGCTTGGACACCACGGTTGGTAGGAGTGACTGTGGGTGTGGGACAGTAGATGTCAGGGCTTGGACACCACGGTTGGTAGGAGTGCCTGTGGGTGTGGGACAGTAGATGGCAGGGCTTCTGAGAACTGGAGCAGTATGAAAGTTCCCCGCATCCCTTGCTGCAGTGGGAGCACTGTATGCTAAGGGGATAATGGTGAAAGGCAGGGTTGCATGACATTTCCCAGAATCCCTTGCTGCAGTGGGAGCACTGTATGCTAGGTTATAATGGTGAAAGGCAGGGTTGCATGACATTTCCCAGAATCCCTTGCTGCAGTGGGAGAACTGTATGCTGGGGGATAATGGTAAAGATGGTGAAGGCAGGGTTGCATGACATTTCCCAGAATCCCTTGCGAGAGAAGCACTGTATGCTAAGGATAATGGTGTGAAAGGCAGGGTGCAGCAGACCTGTCATTTACTATACTGATGCACAGTTATTCACATGGTATAACTCATTCATTCTAATACACCTTCATTCATTCACATGAGTACACCGATGCACGTGCATTCATTCATCATCTTGAGTATACACATTCATAGTACCACTACTTGGCTCAAGGAACGATGTCACTGCCCATCGATAGGGGAAAAAAAAAAACCACAAAGACCTTTTATTTCAATATCACAGCGTAACAAGGACTCAGATACGTACAACAGGGAAATTCATACTTTGATCTGTCAATGAGAAAGCCGCAGTGATGATTGCTGGAATAAGGTCATCGTTCGCCCCATTTTGGCTTCTCGTGAGGGTGGAAGAGGAACCGCCACCATCTCATTGCGTACATTCACGCAGCCACCCACTGGTGTGGAATCTTCTACCCACTCGAGATCCATAGCAGTCAGGGTCATCGGTATTGCTAGTCAATTCCAGCGAGCGTAGTAGGCTGAGGCACAGTAATATATGGCATACTGGGGAATTGAACCTACACCCTTGGGTAGTAAAAGTTGAGCACCTTAACCTCTACGCTGCATCTTAAGTGGTTCATGATATGCCAAAACCTTTCACCTTCGTAGACCTCCTTCAAATGTCTTTATTCTCACTCTGTAACAGTGATTCCCAACCAATGCTGTTTGTTACCAGTTTCCAGATAGTTCTGTGTTGGTCCAAGGGTCAGAAGAATTTCTTCTCTGGTGTCCCTGCTTTGTATGGAGGATTGGCAAATTTGTTGGGTGTAGGACCTGTGTGCCTTGGGTTCCATCATTATGACCGTTACTAGCGTGTCGTTATTCACTTTTTTGTTGTGCAGTGGTTATCAGATACGTAACTATCAAGACAAGAGTCCTTGCTTTCAAACCGACAAAAACAGTTACTGTACTTGGCTTTGACCAGGGCCATATGCGACAAGGTCTGGAATAGTAGGTGCTTGAGATCTCTGAATGTCCTCACACCTCCATAAACAAATGTAATAATGTCACCTAATAAAAAGATCTGGTTGTAGCTCTTATAGCACCATTTCTTTCTGTTTAGGAGCTGGGACATGCAGTAAGACGATTCCTACGCAGGCCAGTGGAACAGCCGCACATTTGCAGAGGACAGGCGTAGAAGAGCATCTCCACTTTGGTGGGCGGCTTGAAGGAGTCGAAGAGATGGAGCACGAGCAAGAGAGCCAATGCAGGTGAGACGGAAGGTTAGCTGGCCTCCTGGCTTCCACGGCGGATGTCCTTGTACATCTGGGAGTTGAGGGCCGCCCAGGCGAAGAAGATCCCAGGTTCCTGAGGAGGCCGGCGAAGGGGGTGGTTGTCAATGTGGATCCACTCGGCCGGGCCACCATCTCTTGGCCTTCTCCAGCGTCCACAGAGGTCCACAACCCGAGCTTGGCAGCAGTAGAAGCCCAGAGCGGAGAAGAGAACCAGGAAGAGAGTGGTGCAGACAATCTCTTCAGCTGGTCTTGTAGATGGATTGAACATGGTCAAAGATGTTCGGCCACCACCATGCCTAGGATATTAAGAGGAAATGATTAAGCAACCACCTTCCCAGCTGATTTAAAATGTCAACTATCACTTATTTTGAATGACTCTTGGCCCTAACCATGTAAAGTGTCGGCTTAGCCTAGAACCCTATTGAACATTAGAACGCCTAGAACCCTCATTGACCATTAGAACATAGAGCGGTGTGTCAAGGAGAACTCTAATGCTTCTGGGGATGAGAGATCACAAGGTTCGGTTGTTTTTGGCGGATCTCATCAATCCCAGGACTAAATCTGCCCCAGCATGGGAAGGTGGCTTATATCATTTTCTTCTTACTTCCGACTGAGTATTTCATGTGCGCCCCATGATGAGATGTTAAGGTTCCCCGAGCAGGGACAGCCTTAAATCCTTACTACGGGGGTGGACATGAGGGTACCGAACTAAAAAGAACGTCCTGAATTGATGCGAGGGGAAGGTTTTTTGGACATGTATCAGGGAACCGAAAGACTTTGCATTCATTTTCAACGGCATTAACGGTTCGGCCATATTGACTAAGCGTTTCTCCCATATGACACCTTCCATTGCTGGAAGACCCAGTAAAGCCCATTGACCTCAAGTGTCTTCCATGGCAAAAGGTGTCTTATCAGTAAATTGGACCTCAGTCCTGGTCACTGGTTTTGCACCAGGGGGTAGACATCATAAGCGAATTCCCTTCCAGATTACTGACCCGAGATGACTCCGGTGATGACTTGATGGGGGAAGAGACAGCAAGGAAGACTCGTGATAAGCACGCAGGCCTGGACTGCCCAGAATCCTGTCCACAGAAGGGCCTGGACACCTGAATGGGATCAAACGCAGTCGGGTTAGTATTATGGTTTTTTTTAGCCAATTAAAATGACTCCTGGAATATTATTTGCATCACTAACAGCCGTTCTAGTTAACGCTTTGCCCTCTTCATGGAGAAAAACGGTGACGTTCAGGAACGACCACATTACGCGACTAGACCCAACGTCCAATACTGAAGGTGGTGGGGCTCCACTTTTGTTGGAGAAGTCATAAAGGTCCGGCTGTAATGGCCCATGTTGTACCAGGTACGTCGGTTTTTTAACATGTTTCTCCAATGAGTACACTACAGTACACTGCCCCTAGGAGAGACTGACCCCTTAACACACGCCACTGCCATTAGTACACTACACTGCCGCTAGGAGAGACTGACCCCTTAACCATGTCACTGCCATTAGTTACATTTGCCCCTAGGAGAGACTGACCCCTTAACCAGTCACTGCCATTAGTACACTTTGCCCCTAGGAGGGACTGACCCCTTAACATGTCACTGCATTAGTCACTTTGCCCCTAGAAGGACTGACCCCTTAACCATGTCACTGCCATTAGTACACTTTGCTCCTAGGAGGGACTGACCCCTTAACCATGTCACTGCCATTAGAAAACACTTTCCCCCTAGGAGGACTGACCCCTTAACCCTGTCACTGCCATTAGTACATTTTGCTCCTAGAGAGACTGACCCCTTAACAATGTCATTGGGTTGCTCCTTTACCTCCTGTCTTCTTGAAGTCAATGGACACTCTTCTTCTTCAGGAAGATTGCGAGTAACGAGGTCACCATCCATAATAAACAGCTGCAGATTCCCATGGCGTGTCCAGACGACGACTACCTGTGGACAGGAGAAAGAGTCAGGCAGGCCACGGTAGTGGTGTGTATGACGGCATATAAGGCCTAGTAGAGGGCTATTGGCTCTTTCAGTGTGTCAGTGGCAATGGGGTTGAAAGTCAACAGCAATGAGGACACTTCTGTATTAAGTAAGAAAGATAGATATTTAAGAAGCAGGGTTTCTTACCTGGGCCCGTCTCGCAGGGACGGAAACTGCTGTATTACAGGAGCAGACATGTTATTATAGTAGTCCGTGTCATGGATCCACCAGTACGGTCTTGGCAAAGAGGATCCTAGGAGACAAGAGAACGGAAGGGTCCGTAAATAACTTCCATGGGTATCCAGTTGGCCATGACCAGAAAGTCATGGATTTCATCCTTTAGTCCTACAGAGCTCAGTGGAGATATGAAAAGCCAATGGTGGACCTACTTGTACCTGGTTATCTTCTGGTCCAAATGCAGTGATGAAGGACGTAAAGTGGGTTTGCCATGGCTGACCCCAATGAGGACCTGTTCCGGTCTTGCATTTGGGGGACTCCTCGATGCACGATATCGACTAAAACCTAAAATGTACCACCATAGACGCTAATGGGATCGCCTTCTTACACAGATGAGTGCCCCAATAAACTTCAATTACCTTACACACATTGTTACCGCTATAAAATTCAATAGGATCACCCTCTTACACAAGTTAGTTGACCCTATACAATTCCTAGGGTCATCTTCTTACACACATTAGTATACAGTACCTTTAAAGTTAATAGGATCACCCTTTTGCACACATGAATTAACCTATAACCCTTAATGGGATCACCCTCTTACATGCACTAGCTACCTGATAACATCAATAGGATCAGCGTCTGCCCACATTATTGCCCCCATAAACTTGAATGGGATCACCCTCTTACACACAGTACCCCTATTAAATTAAAAAAGGATCACCCGCTTGCCCAAATGATGTACCCTATAACTTCCATGGGGTCACCCTCTTAAACACCTCAGTTACACAATTTTCCGCACAGCCTGTGTTGTTAAGAAGTGCAGAGCCTGCAAACCCACTCACCGACAGCTATTGCCACCTGTTACCTTTAACCTTTTTGTGCTTAAAGTAGCTCAACCCTTCACAAATGTTGTCACCTATACAAAAGTTCGGTGTGTGACTTCCACACAAGACGCACTCATTTTGCTGTTAGAAATAGTTTTTGACGCGCGGCGTCGTGTTAAAAACATGTAGACGCCATTTAAATTACAACCGAATAATGTTTGTTTTAAAAATTTTTTTTATTATAACTCTTGTAGTAATATAAATGATAGTGCAACATATGGATACGGCGAAAATAACACATCTGCGGCAACCATTATCACGAAACGCGTCCTGCCCATTTTGGGGTTGATACAGAGCAACGTAGTTCGCCATTACCGATTTTTTTAGGGTTTAAAAAGAAGACTCGTTTATTCCATTTTCATCTACTTTTTTCCCCCGTCTCACACGAGACCCCAGAGCAAGTCCCCAAAGAAAAACACAAATATGAAAAGGATGTGTAAAATTGTTTATTCCCAAACAAGAAAATATCACAATTTCACGACCATACAAATATAAATACATAGTACTGCATATATATAGTTCTTATAATAATGCTTTTCCTTATAAGCCCCAGACAGCAATGCAGCGCTGTACATAGAAGTTTTGCAGGCACAGTCCTGCCCCGCAGAGCTTACAATCTATGTGTTCTTGGTGCCTGAGGCACAGGGAGATAAAGTGAAGACCCGCCCAAGGTCACAGGAGCGACACCGGAATTGATCAGGTTCCCCTGCGCATCTACACTCGTGTCCTTGTAATAGAGTCAGTGTCTTCGCTCACCGAGCCGCTCTTGTTTAGACCTTCCATAAAAGTCATATAAATAACAATAAATAGTTATATCATGTACAGTAATTATTATGTGCCTCCCGATTCTAAAGCACTTTACAATTATACTACTGAGGGAGTTGTGTAGCCACCTCTGGGGGGAATCCTTGCTGTCTATTTGACCCAATCTCCTGGAAAAGGGTTAATGTTTCGTATTATTACCCAGTTGCAGAGGTACAGTAATTGAGAGCCAGAGAAGAATAGTGATCTAGCGAGAGCATGTAAGTGTCTAAGACACCACCTTTCATAATACAAATGGTGGACCAATGCAGAAAATGCATTTATTTATAAAAGTGTTACTAGGAAGTAACACGATAAGCGTTACCTCGTTTTCAAGTATGTCCTGGGCACAGAGTGTTAAGAGATGGAATATGCCAAAGTTGGCCAAGTTTCGGAAGACATGCTCACCACTTGAAGACAGGTTGAAACAGTCGCCGACTCACGGCCACCCAGATGAGTTTGATGCCCACGATCGCACAGGTGGAACCAGATGGGGAAGAAGATGAAGAAGGTGTTTCTGAGGTCAGCGGGCAAGGAGATGAACATGAACCAGTCTTGAGAGCTCTTGAAGTTCAACTGAAGATACTGGACAATCTGGATCCCCGAGTCATGAAGAGCATCCACCCGGTCTCATCTCTCTATCTCTCTTGCTCTTGATTTTTACTTGTCTAAGCTTCGCTTGATCTGCACCTGGCCCTGCAGCTGCCTATATACCGTCTACAGCTCAGGTCAGTCACTCTGACTTTGACCCTTGTGAACATCCCTCTAGCAACACATTGTTGACAGAATTGCAAGCTGACAGCAGGTAGAGGGGGGGGGGGAGGAAAAGAAGAAGTGCAGAGAGGGGTGTCGTGTTACTCCTGAAATTATCTGAAAATAGGCTTGTTGACAAAGCATGGGGCAGATCTTCGTTGAGGAGACACCATGCGGACACGTCAGAATGCATGGCCGCAGCTCAACGGGAGAACGCTGAGCCAAGCAGTCTGGTGATACATGCGTTCTTGCGTGTTTGCCGACTTCATTAAATGTCAAGTACCTGCCATTCGTCAGCAAGGCTGCTGGAGAATCCATTAATGGCAAGAAGGTCTACCACCGCGATAGCCACAGGTGCAAATACGCTTAACCACTTCCCTGCACCCGACTTCTCATTCTGATTTTTTTTTTCCAGGTGTGGAACAGACACAAGTTGCAGGGGCAAGATGGGTCCTCAGCTAGCTATATATATAATTGAAGATAAATCGGAGCTTCTGGCGGGGTGTGGAGGCATATGACAACCTTAAGTAGAGGATAGGAGGAGATATAACGTAGAGGTGTAGATAATGTTCTTATGTGAGCTGATTAGAGCGCTCACTTTTAGGGTATGTACCTCAAATTGTATTCCGTGTCTCGACGTACCCGTGCGTGGAGTAACTTGGGGGGCATCATAATGGTATTGAAGGAAGGTGAGGGAGGAGAGAGATGAGAGGGGTAGTAGATAGAGAAAGGAGTATGGGGGTGACAGAGAGGGGAAGGTAGGAATGAGGTTGTGTTCCCAAGCATCGCCGGAATCTTTCAAATGGTTTTTTATTAAAGTTCCCAGGTGGCTGAGATATTGAATCTTTAACTTCTGACAGTACAATGAAGTTGGTTGGGGATCACCCAATTGGAAGCTGCCATGTCATCTCGTGATGATGTCACGGGTTTCTATAGGTCACCAGAGTGTCAGGCTGACCTCGGCGGCCTATGTTTTTCTTCCAGACAGAGGTTCTTGTAGAGAATTTCAAAAGGAAAGTATCTCCGGGACCAGGGGGTTCTTGTATTTTTTGAGGCCATGATTCAGCTCACAATCTAAGCGGTATGTTGAGGAGAGTGTGCCGAGAAAGAGATGAGGGAATAAGTGCAGTAGATGACAGGGCTTGGACAACCATGGTTGGTAGGAGGAGACTGTGGGTGTGGGACAGATAGATGGCAGGGCTTGGACACCATGGTTGATAGGAGAAGACTGTGGGTGTGGGACAGTAGATGGGCAGGGCTTGGAACCCACGGTTGGTAGGAGTGACTGTGGGTTGTGAGACAAACTGATGCAGTGCGGACACCATGGTTGGTAGGAGAGACTGTGGTGTGGGACAGTAGATGGCAGGGCTTGGACACCATGGTGGTAGGAGGAGACTATGGTGTGGACAGTAGAGGGCAGTGTTGGACACCACGGTTGGTAGGAGTGACTGTGGTTGGACGAGATGGCAGTGCTTGGGACACGATGGTTGGTAGGAGAGACTGTGGGTGTGGGACAGTAGATGGCAGGGCTTGGCACATGGTTGGTAGGAGAGACTGTGGGTGTGGACAGTAGATGGCAGGGCTTGGACACCCATGGTTGGTAGAGAGAATGGGGGTGTGGACAGTAGATGGCAGGGCCGACACCACAGTTGGTAGGAGAGACTGGGTGTGGGACAGTAGATGGCAGGGCTGGACACCACGGTGGTAGGAGAGACTGGTGGGTGTGGGACAGTAGATGGAGGGCTTGGACACCGGTTGGTAGGAGAGACTGTGGGTATGGGACAGTAGATGGCAGGTTGGAAACCACGGTGGTAGGAGAGACTGTGGGTGTGGGACAGTAGATAGCAGTGCTTGGACACCATGGTTGGTAGGAGAGACTGTGGGTGTGGGACAGTAGATGGCAGGGCTTGGACACCATGGTTGGTAGGAGTGACTGTGGGTGTGGGAGAGTAGTTGGCAGTGCTTGGACACCATGGTTGGTAGGAGTGACTGTGGGTGTGGGACAGTGGCCAGGAGACCAGGCTGTTGGGAGGCTTCATGTAAGAGGTGGGTTTTCAGGTTGAAGGTGGGGAGAGAGGGTGCTTGGCGCATACTGCGGTGTATACTGAGTGCAACGTTTAGTATGTATATATTTAGTTATATAGCGCCCACAGTGAACCGAGCTCATAACAAAAGAGACAAAACCGCACACTAAATGAATTTGAGTGTCCCACGGCGGGGCAGGTGCGGCGAAGGGTCCCTTGGTCGGTCCAAAACGATGGCGGAGACTCGGTCGCCACCAGCAAGCGTCCGATTTGTATTGTATGTCTTTATTTATATAGCGCCATAAATGTACATAGCGCTTCACCGCAGTAATACATATCATATAAATAACAGATAATATAAATAACAGCTCATGGGAATAAGTGTTCAGACATAAAAGTAACATTAAGGAAGAGGAGTCCCTGCCCCGAGGAGCTTACAATCTAATTGGTAGGTAGGGAGAACGTACAGAGACAGTAGGAGGGAGTTCTGGTAAGGGCGTCTGCAGGGGGCCAAGGTTTATGTGCCATGTGTTCAGAATATCCACAGTGCTATTCATATGCTTCTTTAAGCAAGTGTGTCTTAAGGGGGGTCTTAAAGGTGGATAGAGAGGGTGCTAGTCGGGTACTGAGGGGAAGGGCGTTCCAGAGGTGTGGGGCAGTCAGTGAGAAAGGGTTAAGGTGGGAGAGGGCTTTAGATACAAAGGGGGTAGAGAGAAGACATCCTTAAGCAGAACGCAAGAGTCGGGATGGTGCACAGCGAGAAATTAGGGCTGAGGTGTAAGGAGGGGCAGAAGAGTGTAAAGCTTTAAAAGTGAGGAGAAGAATGGAGTGTGAGATGCGGGATTTGATCGGAAGCCAGGAGGGGGATTTCATGAGGGGAGATGCAGAGACATATCTAGGAAAGAGTAGAGGGATTCTAGCAGCAGCGTTTAGGATAGATTGTAGGGGGGACAGGATTTCCGTGTTCCCAGTGAGGTGCTGGTTCCTCCGGACAGCACTGAGAATGGTTTAAACAAAGTTGCGTGTCACTCCGGTCAGAATTTTTATCTCCGAGAGGAGGTCGATGGGGGGGGGGGGGGGGAGGTGGGGCGGTAATTCAAAGCTGCTTTTCTACCAGACCGGGTCCCAGCCCTACACCCGCAGAGTGAGCGGCTGTGACGTCTGGGTGTTTCACAGCCCCCGACATATCCCCAGCTGCAAAAATCAAAGGGACGTCGGGGGTCAGTAACTGGGGAGGGGGCGGGGGGGCGAAAGTCAGCCAGGGAAGGAGCGAGAGACGCCGGGGCTTCTGGGTAACTCGGGGTTCTGTTTCAAGTTAAAGACTCTCAAAGTGAGTGAGGGTGAGTGGAAAAAAAAAGGGGGGGGGGGTTTCTTTGCTACACCTGGCGCAGGCCTTGTTATGCGCCGTTTTGACGCAGGGAACGGATCATTTGATGTCGGAGAAGAACCACTTCCCCCTACCCCCCTACCCCCCCTACCCAGTCTTGGCCCATTTATTTGCTGCGAATCCTCCGACCCGTTTGGATCCGTGGGTTTCTGTCACGTTTATTACGCCATTGCGGCGCGTCTATCTCAAGCCCGTGTGAATTATTTTGCGGCATTCGCCCCTCTGCCGGGCGGCCTATCCTTGAATCCACCACCATTCCAGTGAAGAAGTCCTTCCTTACATCTCCCCCTGAGCCTCCCGCCCTCCGGCATCAGAGAACGGCCTCGTGGTTCTATCTCTTCTCCCCTCTAAGCTGCGCATATTAACCCTTTATATATGTGACAGTTTCTCTCATATCCCCCTCTCCCTTCTCCCCTCTAAGCTGCACATATTAACCCTTTATATATGTGGCAGTGTCTCTCATATCCCCCTCTCCCCTCTCCCCTCTAAGCTGCACATATTAACCCTTTATATATGTGGCAGTGTCTCTCATATCCCCCTCTCCCTTCTCCCCTCTAAGCTGCACATATTAACCCTTTATATATGTGACAGTGTCTCTCATATCTCCCTCTCCCCTCTAAGCTGCACATATTAACCCTTTATATATGTGGCAGTGTCTCTCATATCCCCCTCTTCCTTCTCCCCTCCAAGCTGCACATATTAACCCTTTATATATGTGACAGTGTCTCTCATATCCCCCTCTCCCCTCTAAGCTGCACATATTAACCCTTTATATATGTGACAGTGTCTCTCATATCCCCCTCTCCCTTCTCTCCTCTAAGCTGCACATATTAACCCTTTATATATGTGACAGTGTCTCTCATATCCCCCTCTCCCTTCTAAGCTGCACATATTAACCCTTTATAGATGTGACAGTGTCTCTCATATCCCCGTCTCCCTTCTCCCCTCCAAGGTGCACATATTAACCCTATATATATGTGACACTTTCTCTCATATCCCCCTCTCCCTTCTCCCCTCCAAGCTGCACATATTAACCCTTTATATATGTGACAGTGTCTCTCATATCCCCCTCTCCCTTCTAAGCTGCACATATTAACCCTTTATAGATGTGACAGTGTCTCTCATATCCCACTCTCCCTTCTCCCCTCTAAGCTGCACATATTAACCCTTTATATATGTGACAGTGTCTCTCATATCCCCCTCTCCCTTCTAAGCTGCACATATTAACCCTTTATACACGTGACAGTGTCTCTCATATCCCCCTCTCCCTTCTCCCCTCTAAGCTGCACATATTAACCCTTTATATATGTGACAGTGTCTCTCATATCCCCCTCTCCCTTCTAAGCTGCACATATTAACCCTTTATAGATATTGCTTAAGGTCAGTCCACGTAGGGGCAAAAGTGAACCTATGACAGGGACGTGTTTTAATGGGTTAAAGGGGCAGTGCACGTAGGGAACAGTGAAGGCGGCTTAATGTAAGGCAGGTCGATGCATGAACCTAATGACAGGGACGTGTTTTAATGGTGTTAAATGGTCAGTCCCCTAGGGGCAAAGTGAACCAATGACAGGGACGGGTTAATGGGGTTGCTTTAAAGGGTCAGGTTCCCACGTAGGGCAAGATTGACACTAATGACAGGGACGGTTTAATGGGTGTAAAGGGCCAGTCCCACGTCGGGGCAACAGTGACCTATATGACAGGGACCGTGTGTAATGGGGTTAAAGGTCAGTCCCGGAGGAGCAAAGCCTAATGAGTCAGGAAGTTTGTTTAGGGGTTAAGACAGGTCAAGTCCACTTAGGGGCAAAGGGGACCAATAGGGACGTTTTTAATGGGTTAAAGGGTCAGTCCCACGTGAGGGCAAGTGACCTAATGACAGGGGCGTGTTAATGGGTTTAAAGGGTTCATCCCACGTAGGGGCAAGTGACCTAATGACAGGCGTGTTTAATGGTGTTTACAAGGGTCAGTCTCCACGTACGGGGCACAAAGTGACCTAATGACAGGAAGGTGTTTAATGGGTTAAAGCAGGTATCAAAGGAAACTGATGGGAGCGAGAGAGTCAGATGAGGGAGGGAGAGAGAGAAGGGGGAGAGAGAAGAGGGTAGCGTGGCTGGTAGGGGTGAGAGGAGGGGAGGGATGAGGTTAGTTTCTTAGAACACAATGGCGAGGTCCCATCTGTAGGTGAATCTCCGTGGCCACCTGCCCCTTACTGTTATCACAGGACAGCGCAGTGACAGGCTCGTGCTGCAGGCGTGTTCCCGCTTACACGTGGACGACGCGGCTCACGCACGTGATCACGTTCCCGGGACGTGTAATTAGGCAGATGGTGGCAGGGGGAGCAACGTGTGTATGGACTGGGAGACAGTGGATCGGATAACAATAGGGTCATTTACTGATACGTGCAGCTGGAGAGAAGGGAGAGGGGGATATGGCGTCGCCTGCCACATATATAAAGGGTTAAATGTGCAGCTTGGAGGGGAGAAGGAGAGGGGGATATGAGAGACACTGTCACATATATAAGGTTAATATGTGCAGCTTAGAGGGGAAGGGAGAGGGGATAATGAGAGACACTGTCACATATATAAAGGGTTAATATGTGCAGCTTAGAGTAGAGGAGGGGGGATTGAGAGACACTGTCACATATATAAAGGGTATATGTGCAGCTTAGAGGGGAGAGATGGAGAGGGGATATGGAATACCGTCACATATATAAATGGTTATATGTGCAGCTTAGAGGGAGAAGAGAGGGGGATATTAGAACACTGTCACATATAAAAGGTTATATGTGCACTTGGAGAGAGAAGGGAGAGGGGATAATGAGAGACACTGTCACATATATAAAGGGTTAATATGCGCAGCTTGGAGGGAGAAGGAGAGGGGATATGAAGACACTGTCACATATATAAAGGGTTAATATGTGCGCGCTTAGAGGGAGAAGGAGAGGGGGATTGAAGAGACACTGTCACGTTATAAAGGGTTAATAATGTGCAGCTTAGAGGTGAGAGGGGGGATAGAGAGCCACTGTCACATATATAAAGGGTTAAATGTGCAGCTTAGAGGGGAGAAGGGAGAGGGATTGAGAGACACTGTCACATCTATAAAGGGTTAATTGTGCAGCTTAGAAGGAGAGGGGGATAGTAGAGACACTGTCACATATAAAGGTTAATATGTGCAGCTTGGAGGGAGAAGGGAGAGGGGATATGAGAGAAGTGTCACATATATAAGGGTTAATATGTGACCGTGGAGGGGCGAAGGGAACGGGGATTGAGAGACACTGTCACATCATATAAAGGTTTAATATGTGCAGCTTAGAAGGAGGAGGGTGGATATGAGAGACACTGTCACATTATAAGGGTTAATTTGTGCAGCTTAGAGGAGAGAAGGAGAGGGGGATTAAGCACTGTCACATAATAAAGGATGTTATGTGGAGCTTGGAGGGGAGAAGGAAGAGGGTGGATATGAAGACACTGTCACTATATAAAGGGTAATATGCGCAGCTTAGAGGGGAGAAGGAAGGGTGATATGAGAGACACTGTCACATTATAAGGGTTAATATGTGCACTTGGAGGGAGAAGGGAGAGGGGGGTATGAGAGACACTGTCACATATATAAAGGGTTAAGGTGTTCCGCTTAGAGGGTGGAGAGGGGAATGAAGACACTGTCACATATATAAGGGTTAATTGTGCAGCTTAGAGGGGAGAGGGGGATATGAGAGACACTGTCACATATATAAAGGTTAATATGTGCAGCTTAGAGGAGAAAGGGAGAGGGGATATGAGAGACAACTGTCACATATATAAAGGGTTAATATTGTCAGCTTAGAGGGGGAGAAGGGGATATGAAGAGACACTGTCACATATATAAAGGGTTATATGTGCACTTGGAGGTAGAAGGAATAGAGGGGATATAGACACTGCCCACATATATAAAGGGTTATATGTGCACTTAGAGGAGAGGAAAAAAAAGATAGAGACACTGTCACATATATAAAGGGTTAATATGTGCAGCTTAGAGGGGAAGGAGAGGGGATATGAGAGACACTGCCACATATATAAGGTTTAATATGTGCAGCTTAGAGGGGAGAGGGGAGAGGGGGATATAGAGACACCCACATTATAAAGGTTTAATATGTGCAGCTTAGAGGGAGAAGGAGAGGGGTATAAGAAACTGTCACATATTAAAGGGTTAATATGGCGCAGCTTAGAGGGGAAAGAGATAGAACCACGAGGCCGTTCTCTGATGCCGAGGGCGGGAGGCTCAGGGGGAGAGTGGAGGACTTACTTCACTGGAATGGTGGTGGATTCAAGGATAGGCGCCCGGCAGAGGGGCGAAAGCCGCAAATAATTCACACGGGCCTTGAGATAGACGCGCCGCAATGGCGTAATAAACGTACCAGAAACCCACGGATCCAAACGGTCGGAGGATTCGCAGCAATAAATGGCCAAGACTGGTAGGGGGGTAGGGGGTGTAGGGGGAAGTGGTTCTTCTCCGACATCCAAATATACCGTTTCCCTGCGTCAAACGGCGCATAACAAGCCTGCGCCAGGTGTAGCAAAGAAACCCCCCCCCCTTTTTTTTTCCACTCACCCTCACTCACTTTGATAGTCTTTAACTTGAAACAGAACCCCGAGTTACCCAGAAGCCCCCGCGTCTCTCGTCCTTCCTGGCTGACTTTCGCCCCCCCGCCCCCTCCCCAGTTCTGACCCCCCGCACGTCCCTTTGATTTTTTGCATCTGGGATAATGTCGGGGGCTGTGAAAACCCAGACGTCACAGGCCCGCTCACTCTGCGGGGTGTATGCTGGGACCCGGTCTGGTAGAAAAGCAGCTTTGAACGTACCCCCACTCCCCCCCCCCCCCCCCCCCTCGACCCTCCTCCGGAGATAAAAGGATCTGACGGAGTGACACGACACTTTGTTTAACATTCCCTGCCGGGAGGAACCAGCACCTCACTGGGACACGGAAATCCTTCCCCCCCTAAATCTATCCTAAACGCTGCTGCTAGAATCCCTCTACTCTTTCCTAGATATGTCTCTGCATCTCCCCTCATGAAATCCCCTCCTGGCTCCGATCAAATCCCGCATCTCCACCTCCTTCTTCTCCTCACTTTTAAGGCTTTACACTCTTCTGCCCCTCCTTACACCTCAGCCCTAATTTCTCGCTGTGCACCATCCACTCTTGCTTTCTGCTTAAGGATGTCTTCTCTCTACCCCCTTTGTATCTAAAGCCCTCTCCCACCTTAACCCTTCTCACTGACTGCCCCACACCTCTGGAACGCCCTTCCCCACTACCCCCGACTAGCACCCTCTCTATCCACCTTTAAGACCCCCTTAAGACACACTTGCTTAAAAGCATAGGAATAGCACTGTGGATATTCTGACACACATGGCACATAAACCTGGCCCCCTTGCAGACGCCCTTACCAGAACTCCCTCTACTGTCTCTGTACGTTCTCCTACCTCAATTAGATTGTAAGCTCCTCGGGGCAGGGACTCCTCTTCCTTAATGTTACTTTTGTCTGAACACTTATTCCCATAGATGTTTATTTATATTATCTGTTATTTATATGAATGTTTACCTGCGTGAAGCGCTATGTACATTTATGGCGCTATATAAATAAAGACATACAATACAAATCGACGCTTGCTGGTGGCGACCGAGTCTCCGCCATCGTTTTGGACCGACCAAGGGACCCTTCGCCGCACCTGCCCGCCGTGGGACACTCAAAATTCATTAGTGTGCGTTTTGTTCCTTTTTGTTATGAGCTCGGTTCACTGTGGGCGCTATATAACAAATATATACTACTAAACGTTGCACTCAGATACACACCGCAGTTGGGCGCCAAGCACCCTCTCCTCCCCACACCTGCACCTGAAACCCACCTCTTACATGAAGCCTCCCACAGCCTGGTCTCCTGGCCACTGGTCCCACACCCCCAGTCACTCCTACCAACCATGGTCCAACACTGCCACTTACTCTCCCCACACCCACAGTCACTCCTAAACCAACCAGTGTTTCCAACGCCTGCCATCTACTGTCCCACCCCACAGTCTCTCCTACCAACCATGTGTCCAAGCACTGCTTCTACTGTCCCACACCCACAGTCTCTCCTACCACCGTGGTTTCCAAGCCTGCTCGATCTCTGTCCCATACCCACAGTCTCTCCTACCAACCCGGTGTCAAGCCCTTCCATCTACTGTCCCACACCCCCAGTCTCTCCTACCACCGTGGTGTCCAGCCCTGCCATCTACTGTCCCACACCCAGTCTCTCCTACCACTGTGGTGTCGGCCCTGCCATCTACTGTCCACACCCCCATTCTCTCCTACCAACCATGGGTGTCCAAGCCCGCCATACTACTGTCGCACACCCACAGTCTCTCCTACCAACCTCTGTGCCAAGCCCTGCCATCTACTGTCCCACACCCACCAGTCTCTCCTACCAACCATCGTGTCCAAGCACTGCCCTCGACTCCCAACCACAGTCAACTCCTACCAACCGTGGTGTCCAAGCACTGCCCTCCTACTGTCCACCATAGTCTCCTCCTACCACCATGGTGTCCAAGCCCTGCCATCTACTGTCCACACCCACATCTCTCCTACCAACCATGGTCCGCCTGCATCATTTGTCCACACCCACAGTCACTCCTACCACCGTGGGTCCAAGCCCTGCCATCTACTGCCCACACCCACAGTCTTCTCCTATCAACATGGTGTCCAAGCCCTGCATCTATGTCCACACCCACAGTCTCTTACAACATGTTGTCCAAGCTGGTCATTACTGCACTTATTCCCTCATCTGCTTTCTCGGCACTCTCCTCAACATACCGCTTAGATTGTGAGCTGAATCATGGCCCTCAAAAAATACAAGAACCCCCCTGGTCCCGGAGATACTTCCTGTTTGAATTCTCTACAAGAACCTCTGGTCTGGAAGAAAAACATCACGGCCGCCAGGTCAGCCTGACACTCTGGTGACTATAGAAACCCGTGACATCTATCACGAGATGACATGGCAGCTTCCAATTGGGTGATCCCCAACCAACTTCATTGTACTGTCAGAAGTTAAAGATTCAATATCTCAGCCACCTGGAACTTTAATAAAAAACCATTTGAAAGATTCCGGCGATGCTTGGGAACACAACCTCATTCCTACCTTCGCCCTCCTCTCACCACCCCATACTCCTTTCTCTATCTAACCCTACCCCTCTCATCTCTCTCCTCCCTCACCTTTCCTTCAATACCATTTGATGCCCCCAAGTTACTCCCACGCGGGTACGTCGAACACGGAATACAATTTGAGGTACATACCCTAAAAGTGGCTGCTCTATCAGCTCACATAAGAACATTATCTACACCTCTAACGTTATACTCCTCCTATCCTCTACTTAAGGTTGTCATATGCCTCACACCGCCGCCAGAAGCTCCGATTTATCTTCAATTATATATATAACTAGCTGAGAGACCCATCTTGCCCCCTCAACTTGTGTCTGTTCCACACCTGGAAAAAAAAAATCAGAATGTAGAAGTCGGGTGTCAGGGAAGTGGTTAAGCGTATTTGCACCTGTGGCTATCGCGGTGGTAGACTCTTCTTCTTCTGCCATTAATGGATTCTCCAGCAGCCTTGCTGACGAATGGCAGGTACATTGACTTTAATGAAGTCGGCAAACACGCAAGAACGCATGTATCACCAGACTGCTTGGCTCAGCGTTCTCCACGTTGAGCTGCGCCATGCATTCTGACGTGTCCGCATGGTGTCTCCTCAACGAAGATCTGC
Organism: Ascaphus truei; assembly: GCA_036426205.1. Classification (NCBI taxonomy): domain Eukaryota; kingdom Metazoa; phylum Chordata; class Amphibia; order Anura; family Ascaphidae; genus Ascaphus; species Ascaphus truei. The sequence continues at coordinate 101,277 of WSYH01001113.1, forward strand.
CCCATGCTTTGTCACAAGCCTATTTTCAATAATTTCAGGAGTAACACGACACCCCTCTCGCACTTCTTCTTTTCCTCCCCCCCCCCCTCCTACCTGCTTCAGCTTTGCAATTCTGTCAACAATGTGTTTGCTAGAGGGATTTCCAAAGGGTCAAAGTCAGAGTGACTGACCTGACTGTAGACGTTATATAGCAGCTGCAGGGCACAGGTGCAGATCAAGGGCGAAGCTTAGACAAGTAAAATATCAAGAGCAAGAGAGATAGAGAGATGAGACCGGGTGGATGCTCTTCATGACTCGGGGGATCCAGATTGTCCAGTATCTTCAGTTGAACTTCAAGAGCTCTCAAGACTGGTTCATGTTCATCTCCTTGCCCGCTGACCTCAGAACCACCTTCTTCATCTTCTTCCCCATCTGGTTCCACCTGGCGATCGTGGGCATCAAACTCATCTGGGTGGCCGGAGTCGGCTCGACTGTTTCAACCTGGTCTTCAAGTGGTGAGCATGTCTTCCGAAACTTGGCCAACTTTGGCATATATCCATCTCTTAACACTTGTGCCCAGGACATACTTGAAAACTGAGGTAAGCTTATCGTGTACTTCCTAGTAACACTTTTATAAATAAATGCATTTTCCTGCATTGGTCCACCATTGTATTATGAAAGGGGTGCTTAGACACTTACATGCTCTCGCTAGATCACTATTCTTCTCTGGCTCTCAATACTGTACCTCTTCACCTGGGTAATAATACGAAACTTAACCCGTTTTCAGGAGAATTGGGTCAAATAGACAGCAAGGATTCCCCCCCAGAGGTGGCTACACAACTCCCTCAGTAGTATAATTGTAAAGTGCTTTAGAATCGGGAGGCACTAATAATTACTGTACTGATTATAACTATTTATGTTATTTTATATGACTTTTATGGAAGGTCTAAACAAGAGCGGCTCGGTGAGCGAAGACACTGACTCTATTACAAGGACCAGAGTGTAGATGCGCAGGGGAACCTGATCTCATTCCCGGTGTCGCTCCTGTGACCTTGGGCTGGGGGTTTCCTTTATCTCCCTGTGCCTCAGGCACCAAGAACACATAGATTGTAAGCTCTGCGGCGGCAGGACTGTGCTGCAAACTTCTATGTACATGCGCTGCATTGCTGTCTGGGGCTTATAAGGAAAAGCATTATTATAAGAACTATATATATGCAAGTACTATGTATTTATATTGTATGGTCGGTGAAATTGTGATTATTTTCTTGTTTGGGAATAAACAATTTTACATCATCCTTTTCATATTTGTGTTTTTCTTTGGGGACTTGCTCTGGGGTCCGTGTGGACGGGGGGAAAAAAGTAGATGAAAATGGAATAAACGAGTCTTCTTTTTTAAACCCTAAAAAAATCGGTAATGGCGAACTACGTTGCTCGGTATCAACCCCCAAAATGGGCAGGACGCGTTTCGTGATAATGGTTGCCGCAGATGTGTTATTTTCGCCGTATCCATATGTTGCACTATCATTTATATTACTACAAGAGTTATAATAAAAAAAATTTTAAAACAAACATTATTCGTTGTAATTTAAATGGCGTCTACATCGTTTTTTAACACGACGCCGCGCGTCAAAAACTATTCTAACAGCAAAATGAGTGCGTCTGTGTGTGGACGTCACACACCGAACTTTTGTATAGGTGAGAACATTTGTGTAAGGGTTGAGCTACTTTAAGCACAAAAAGGTTAAAGGTAAACAGGTGGCAATAGCTGTCGGTGAGTGGGTTTGCAGGCTCGGCACTTCTTAACCACACAGCTGTGCGGAAAATTGTGTAACTGAGGTGTTTAAGAGGGTTGCCCCATGGAAGTTATAGGGTACATCATTTGGGCAAGCGGGTGATCCTTTTTTAATTTAATAGGGGTACTGTGTGTAAGAGGGTGATCCCATTCAAGTTTATGGGGGCAATAATGGTGGGCAAGACGCTGATCCCTTGAATGTTACTCAGGTAGCTAGTGCATGTAAGAGGGTGATCCCATTAAGGGTTATATGGTTAATTTCATGTGTGCAAAAGGGTGATCCTATTAACTTTAAAGGTACTGTATACTAATGTGGTGTAAGAAGATGACCCTAGGAATTGTATAGGAGTCACTAACTTGTGTAAAGGGGTGATCCTATTGATTTATAGCGGTAACTAATGTGTGTAAGTAAATTGAAGTTTATTGGGGCACTCATCTGTGTAAGAAGGCGATCCCATTAGCGTCTATGGTGGTACATTTTAGGTTTTAGTCGATATCGTGCATCGAGGAGTCCCCCAAATGCAAGACCGGAACAGGTCCTCATTGGGGTCAGCCATGGCAATACCACTTACGTCCTCATCACTGATTTGGACCAGACAGATACCAGGTACAAGTAGGGTCCACCATTGGCTTTTCATATCTCCACTGAGCTCTGTAGGACTAAAGGATGGAAATATCCATGACTTTCTGTCAGTGGCCAACTGGATACCCATGGAAGTTTATTTACGGACCCTTCCGTTCTCTTGTCTCCTAGGATCCTCTTTGCCCAGACCGTACTGGTGGATCCATGACACGGACTACTATAAAACATGTCTGCTCCTGTAATACAGCAGTTTCCGTCTACCTGCGAGACGGGCCCAGGAAGAAACCCTGCTTCTTAAATATCTATCTTTCTTACTTAATACAGAAGTGGTCCTCATTTCTGTTTGACTTTCAACCCCATTGCCACTAGGACACACTGAAAGAGCCAATAGCCCCTCTACTAGCCCTTATATGCCCGTCATACACACCACTACCGTGTGCCTGCCTGACTCTTTCTTCCTGTCCACAGGAGTCGTGTGTCACGTCTGGACACGCCATGGGAATCTGCAGCTGTTTATTATGGATGGTGACCTCGTTACTCGCAATCTCCTGAAGAAGAATAGTGTCCATTGACTTCAAGAAGAAGGTAGGTAAAGGAGCAACCCAATGACATTGTTAAGGGGTCAGTCTCTCCTAGGGAGCAAAATGTACTAATGGCAGTGACAGGGTTAAGGGTCAGTCCTCCTAGGGGGAAAGGTGTTTTCTAATGGCAGTGACTGGTTAAGGGGTCAGTCCCTCCTAGAGCAAAGTGTACTAATGGCAGTGACAGGGTTAAGGGTCAGTCCCTTCTAGGGGCAAGTGTACTATATGCAGTGACATGTTAAGGGGTCAGTCCCTCCTGGGGCAAAGTGTACTAATGGCAGTGACTGGTTAAGGGGTAGCAGTCTCTCCTAGGGGCAAATGTAACTAATGGCAGTGACATGGTTAAGGGGTCAGTCTCTCCTAGCGCAGTGTAGTGTACTAATGGCAGTGTGCGTGTGTTAAGGGGTCAGTCTCTCCTAGGGGCTGTACTGTAGTGTACTCATTGGAGAAACATGTTAAAAAAACCGACGTACCTGGTACAACATGGGCCATTACACGCCGGACCTTTATGACTTCTTCCAACAAAAGTGGAGCCCCACCACCTTCAGTATTGGACGTTGGGTCTAGTCGCGTAATGTGGTCGTTCCTGAACGTCACCGCGTCGTTTTTTCTCCAGAAGAGGTCAAATCTAACTAGAACGGCTGTTAGTGATGCAAATAATATTCCAGGAGTCTTTTAATTGGCTAAAAAAAACCATAATACTAACCCGACTGCGTTTGGATCCCATTCAGGTGTCCAGGCCCTTCTGTGGACAGGATTCTGGGCAGTCCAGGCCTGCGTTTGCTTATCACGAGTCTTCCTTGCTGTCTCTACCCCCATCAAGATCATCACCGGAGTCATCTCGGGTCAGTAATCTGGAAGGGAATTCGCTTATGATGTCTACCCCCTGGTGCAAAACCAGTGACCAGGACTGAGGTCCAATTTACTGATAGACACCTTTTGCCATGGAAGACACTTGAGGTCAATGGGCTTTACTGGGTCTTCCAGCAATGGAAGGTGTCAATATGGGAGCAACGCTTAGTCATTATGGCCGAACCGTAATGCCGTGAAAATGAATGCAAAGTCTTTCGGTTCCCTGAACATGTCCAAAAATACCTTCCCCTCGCATCAATTCAGGACGTTCTTTTTAGTTTCGGTACCCTCATGTCCACCCCCGTAGTAAGGAGTTTAAGGCTGTCCCTGCTCGGGAACCTTAACATCTCATCATGGGCGCTCATGAATACTCAGTCGGAAGTAAGAAGAAAATGATATAAGCCACCTTCCATGCTGGGGCAGATTTAGTCCTGGGATTGATGAGATCCGCCAAAAACAAACCGAACCTTTGTGATCTCTCTCCCCAGAAGCATTAGAGTTCTCCTTTGACACACCGCTCTATGTTCTAATGGTCAATGAGGGTTCTAGGCGTTCTAATGTTCAATAGAGGTTCTAGGCTGAAGGGCCGACACTTTACAATGGTTAGGGGCAAGATCATTCAAAATAAGTGATAGTTGACATTTAAATCAGCTGGGAAGGTTGGTTGCTTAATCATTTCCTCTTAATATCCTAGGCATGTGTGGTGGCCGAACATCTTTGACCATGTTCAATCCATCTACAAGACCAGGCTAAGAGATTGTCTGCACCACTCTCTTCCTGGTTCTTCTCCGCTCTGGCTTCTACCTGCTGCCAGAGCTCGTTGTGGACCCCTGTGGACGCTGGAGAAGGCCAGAGATAGGATGGCCCGTCCCCGGTGGATCCACATTGACAACCACCCCCTTCGCCGGCCTCACCTCAGTAACCTGGGCATCTTCTTCGCCTTGGGCGGCCCTCAACTCCCAGATGTACAATGACATCCGCCGCATAGGCAACCAGGAGGCCAGCTAACCTTCCGTCTCACCTGCATTGGGGCCCTTGCTCTGCTCCATCTCTTCGACTCCTTCAAGCCGCCCACCAAAGTGGAGATGCTCTTCTACGCCCTGTCCTCTGCAAATGTGCGGACTGTTCCACTGGCCTCGTAGGAATCGTCTTACTGCATGTCCCAGCTCCTAAACAGAAAGAAATGGTGCTATAAGAGCTACAACCAGATCTTTTTATTAGGTGACATTATTACATTTGTTTATGGAGGTGTGAGGACATCAGAGATCTCAAGCACCTACTAGATTCCAGACCTTGTCGCATATGGCCCTGGTCAAAGCCAAGTGCAGTAACTGTTTTTGTCCGGTTTGAAAGCAAGGACTCTTGTCTTGTAGGTTACGTATCTGATAACCACTGACACACAAAAGTTGAATAACGACACGCTTAGTAACGGTCATAAATGATGGACCCCAAGGCACACAGGTCCTACAACCCAACAAATTTGCCAATCCTCCTACAAAGCAGGGACAGCCAGAGAAGAAATTCTTCTGACCCTTGGACAACACAGAACTATCTGGACACTGGTAACAAACAGCATTGGTTGGGAATCACTGTTACAGAGTGAGATAAAGACATTTGAAGAGGTCTACGAAGGTGAAAGGTTTTGGCATATCATGAACCACTTAAGATATCAGCGAGAGGTTACGGTGCTCAACTTTACTACCCAAGGTGTAGGTTCAATTCCCCAGTATGCCATATATTACTGTGTCCTCACCTCTACTGACTTTACTGCTGGACATTGACTAGCAATACCGATGACCCTGACTGCTATGGATCTCGAGGTGGTAGAAGATTCCACACCAGTGGGTGGCTGCGTGAATGTACCCAATGATGATGTGGCGGTTCCTCTTCCACCCTCACGAGAAGCCAAAATGGGGCGAACGATGACCTTATTCCCAGCATCATTCACTGCGGCTTTCTCATTGACAGATCAAAGTATGAATTTTCCCTGTTGTACGTATCTGAGTCCTTGTTACGCTGTGATATTGAAATAAAAAGGTCTTTGTTGGTTTTTTTTTTTCCCCTATCGATGGGCAGTGATCATCGTTCCTTGAGCCAAGTAGTGGTACTATGAATGTGTATATCAAGATGATGAATGAATGCACGTGCATCGGTGTACTCATCTGAATGAATGAAGGTGTATTAGAATGAATGATGTATACCATGTGAATAACTGTGCATCAGTAATAGTAACATGACAGGTCTGCTCGCACCCTGCCTTTCACACCATTATCCCTTACATACAGTGCTTCTCTCGCAAGGGATTCTGGGAAATGTCATGCAACCCTGCCTTCACTCACCATTATCCCCCAGCATACAGTTCTCCCACTGCAGCAAGGGATTCTGGGAAATGTCATGCAACCCTGCCTTTCACCATTATAACCTAGCATACAGTGCTCCCACTGCAGCAAGGATTCTGGGAAATGTTCATGCAACCCTGCCTTTCACCATATCCCCCTTAGCATACAGTGCTCCCACTGCACAAGGGATGCGGGGAACTTGTCATACTGCTCCAGTTCTCAGAGGGCACATCGTAGGTGAATCTCCGTGGCCACCTGCCCCTTATTGTTATCACAGGACAGCGCAGTGACAGGCTCGTGCTGAAGGCGTGTTTCCCGCTGGACAGCGTGACGGCGCGGCTGCAGCGCACGTGATCAGGTTCCTCGGGACGTGTAATTAGGCAGATGGTGGCAGGGGGAGCAACGTGTGTATGGACTGGGAGACAGGTGTCGGATAAGCAATAAGGGTCATTTACTGATACGTGCAGCATGGAGGGGAGAAGGGAGAGGGGGATATGGGAGACACTGTCACATATATAAAGGGTTAATATGTGCAGCTTAGAGGGGAGAAGGAGAGAGGGGATATGAGAGACACTGTCACATATATAAAGGGTTAAATGTGCAGCTTAGGGGGAGAAGGGAGAGGGGATGGGAATGATAGACACTGTCACATATATAAGGGTTAATATGGTGCGCTTAGAGGGGAGGGAGGAGGGGGGAGGGGATATGAGAGACACTGTGTTTCCCATATTATAAACGCGCCCGCCACCTTTCCTTCTCCATTTTACCCCCTTCTCTTCTTCGCGGAAGAGCAGGGAAGTAAGGAGAATAGAGGAAGAGGGGGACCTTGCATTAGCACCGCCCGCCGTTATCCCCCACCGCGGGGATGTCCCCGATCGGGGGACAGATAGGCCGAGAAAGGCTCTACAAATGCAGGTTCTAGGAAAAAGGCCCCCCCCCCCCCCCCCCCCCCCCCCTTCCACCCAGGTGTAGAAGGTGCCGGGAAGAGGAGTTTCAGGGGGAGTAGACGCCCCGAATATTAGGGAAGATCCCCCCCCTTCTCTCATTGCGACCCCGGCCCCCAGTTCCGACGGGTAGTCCCGATCCTACCAGATCCCACGAAGTCATGCCGCACGCCCCCCGGAGAACATCCAGCATCATGAGGATTCCTAACCTCCCGCACCCCAATACATGCTACCCTTGAACCAGTTTTGGCATACATCTTCGGAGACCAGAAATAGAAGCCGCAGAGTTGCATGATTTTCAGATTTTACAGCGTGGAGATCCCTATGGAAGGGGACAAGACGAGGAAAGAGGAGGGTGATGTCGGGATAAGAAGGGATAGGAGGGGGATAGGAGAGGGGGATGAGGGAGAGGGGGATGTACGGGAGGGGATGGATGGGATAGGATATGAGAGAGGGGGGGGGGGGGGGGGGGGAAACCCCACCCCCACAACTGTCACATATAAAAGGGATTAATATTGGGCAGCTTGGAGTCGACTGGAGAGGAGAAGAGAGGGAAGGGGAGATGAGGGGGATATTGAGAGGACACTGTCACATATATAAAGGTTTAATATGCGCAGCTTGGAGGGGAGAGAAGGGAGGAGGGGGATGGATTATGAGAGACACTGTCACTATATAAAGGGTTGCGAGTTCAATATGCGCAGCTATCTTAGAGGGGAGAAGGGAAGGAGCGGGGTATGAGAGACACTGTCACGTTTAACCACGTCCCTGTCATTAGGTCACTTTGCCCCTACGTGGGACTGACCCTTTAACCCATTAAACACGTCCCTGTCATTAGGTCACTTTGCCCCTACGTGGGACTGCCCCTTTAACCCATTAATCACGTCCCTGTCATTAGGTCACTTTGCCCATACGTGGGACTGACCCTTTAACCCATTAAACACGTCCCTGTCATTAGGTCACTTTGCCCCTACATGGGTCCTGACTGATCCTTTGACCCATTACAGATGTTATGATCCTCCGGTCCCATTTGGCTCTATGTGGGGTCACCGTTTTCATAACCCCCAAACTGTTATCTCCACAAGAAGAAAGAAGTACGCTCTCCAGAATACCAAATACTCCTACGCACAAGAGAGACGCCCCTAAAAAAGAACAATGTTTAATACACAGGCATAAATAAAATAATACAAAATATTATGATCAAATAAATGTTCCCATATAGGCAATGTTAGGAAAACCATCCAACTGTTAATAAATATATATATACAGTGGTTGACAAATCACCAAAAAATCTACTCGCCACACAAAAAAATCTACTCGCCACCTAGTACCAAAAACGTGTGCGGCCTGTGGCCCCCAAATAATTTACTCACCCGGGTGCGAGCAATGTATTAGGTTTGTCGAACACTGTAGTATATATATTATATATATATATATATTATATATATATATATATATATATCTAATATATATTTGGTTACAGCATCTTGCCACGACCAATTCGCCGCCGACGGACCCTTTGCCGTAGCCGTTCCGCCTCTGGAGACTCGACCAGCGACCGTTTTGGCCCTAACGATAAGTTACTTTTAATTTGTTAGGGTAGGGGGGGGGGGGGGGCTGGCTGGGTAGACGGTTTTTTAGGATAAGGAGTTAAGGTTCCACGTAAGGGTTTTAAAATAGGCGGTTTTTAGGGTTAGGGGCTTACCTTGGCGTCAGGCGGCGGGGCGAGTGGTGGCTAAACGGCCGTGACCAAATGTCTTAGGCAGTCTTTGTACTGGGACGTCCGGCACTGTATGATAACCCTACTAATTAAAAAAATGTTGGTGCATTGTAGCCGCCATTAAGGTGCCGTCAAAAACAATGATGACAGCAGTGGACAACTCTATTGTGGATCCTCTTTCATATGTCACCCTTTGGCTACGGGGAAGACTGGCGTCACCCTAGCGCCCACTGGTCTTCCGGGAATGTGACCAAGTGGTCGCGGCCGCCACCCCCGTGTGATGTGAACAGAAGCCGAGGTAACTCCACTTCCGTTTTCCGATCGTGGTCTCCTCCAACCACAAAAGAAAGACGATGTTCCATGAACGTCATAAGAGCCCCTGACGTGCCGGCCTTCATGAGGTTCAGGGAACGTCATAAGGGGTTAGCCTGTTTCGATGAAGGCAGAGAACCCAAGAGTTTATTTACATGTTCTACCCATGTCCCCCAACCTGGCTTCATTTCGCCCATTGTCACGTCACACAATGGTTTATCTGCAGCAAAGGATTCTGGGTCTACTTTGCCCCTGAAAGAGCTGCTCTTATTCCATGGTAGATGGAGAGATCTGCCCCGTTTTCCACGGATGATGTTGTGGCTTCCCCTTGGCCCAGGTGACGGGGGAGGTTTACACCGCCATTTTGTTTCAACTGGAGGGGACAGGAACAAGCTACTTTTACCGGTAAGCATCTCGGGAACCGTTTCGGCTCAATGACCCCAGAGTTCCCATCATGGGGGGAGGGAAAAAAGGAGGAATTCAAAAATACATTTTTCATTAACTGGCTCGCAAGTAAGTTGCCAGCAGCCATTTTAACATCCCCACCATCGTAAAAATAGGGAAAACTGACATTTATTCCTAATTACTGATCATGTGAAGAAAGCAAGCGGATCCTGACCAAATTACCCTCATCAATCACCCGTTCTGCCAAGCTATTAACATAAGAGATGACAGGCAGGTAAATAGTTAAAAACATACACGTGAATAAAAATACCTCATTAACACCATGTTACAACCCCTCATTTAACCTTTAAAACATGTCAATATCATGGTTTATTTTACTTTGTAGAACCTTAAACTTTGTTCTAGAACACATGTAACCACATCTTAATCCAAACCTATATATTCAATGGTTTGACTTGACTCTTAACTATTTCTAAAAGAACCCTTCTAATGTATCCACAACACTAATTGAAGGACTCGGTGGATGTCCATTCTGTGTACTATCACAAACCATTGCATAGAAAGTTATTTGTGTTCATGCATGGTCCTTGGTCTTGGAGAACCTCAAGACACCACTGGTTCATCGAGCTAGACGTGGGATGGAGTCTTCCCACCTTGGTGAGCCGTTTTCACAAGACTTTCTTCTCTTGCCATCTTAACACGTTGGACACACAGTAAGGGACCAGTCCCACCGCAGCCAGGGGAACTGCGACGCTTTTGCAGAAGGACAGAAGGTAGAAGAGCATCTCCACTTTGGTGGGAAGTTCGAAGGAGTCGAAGAGGTGGAGAACGAGCAGAGAGGCCACGATGCAGCAGAGGCGGAAGATGAACTGACCTCCCTGCTTCCCGCGGCAGCTGTCCTTGTACATCTGGGAGTTGATGGCCAGCCCCAGGCCACAGAAGATGCCCAGGTTCCTGAGGAGGCCGGCGAAGGGGGTGGTGTCAATGTGGATCCACTCAGGCCGGGCGCACCATCTCTTGGCCTTCTCTAGCGTCCACAAGAGGTCCACACCCAGAGCTCTGAGCAGCAGGAAGAAGCCCAGAGCAGAGAAGAACAGGAAGAGGGTGGTGAAGATGTATCTCTTCACACTGGCTTTGTAGATTGATTGAACATGGTTGAATATTTCAGCCACCACCATGCCTGTTAATAAGGGAATATAAAAAGATCAATATACGAGACATATTGGAACCCTGGTTTCACTTAACAAGCAGCTGAAATCAATCAGTAGCACTCAGTCACGGAACACCTCTTGGTAACGTAACCACATTTAGGACGATGGTTCCTGAGATGAAGGAGCAGGTTTGTGTCTGTGTTCGGAAAGTGGATATATTCTATTTTTTAATTCTATGAGCTATTGCAATTTCTCTAAGCAAGTCATCTAATGGGTGTTGTACTTGGTAGGCGATGTCTCTGGCACGTGACATCATACTGGTGACATCATAATGCACATAGCCTGGTGGCAGATAAGGAGAGTAAGATAACTAGAAAGGTTACACAGAAAGCGGACGGAGAAAGAGGAAGTCAGTTGGCGCGTCAGGAGAAAGTAAGAATGCTGGAGAAGGAGAGAGAGGCGGAAAGAATTGGGAACATCATAACGCACATAGCCTGGTGGCAGATAAGGAGAGTTAGATCGCTAGGAAGATCGCAGGAAGAAAGAAAGAGGAAGTGAGTTAGCATGTGAGGAGAAAGTAAGAATGCTGGAGAGGGAGGGAGGGGCGGAAAGAATTGAGGACATTATAAGGTATTAAAGGAAAGGGATGGGACAGAGAGAAGAGGTGGGGGAGGACAGTGAAGGGGTGAGGTGGAGGGGAGGGGGAAAGAGAGGAGGAGGAGAGAGAGGGGGAGGGGAGAGAGAGAGGAGGTGGGGAGGGGGAAGAGGAGGGGGAAGAGGAGGAGGGTAGGGGGAGACAGTGGAGGAGGGGAGAGAGTGGAGACGGTGAGGGGGAGATGGGGGAGGAGGAGAGTGGGGTGAGAGGAGGAGGGGAGGGAAGGGGGAGAGAGGAGGGGGAGGGAAGGAGGGAGAGAGGAGGAGGGAAGGGGGAGAGAGGAGAAGGGGAGGGATGAGGTTGGTTGCTTAGAATTCCCGAGTAATGCCCGGTACTTTCAACTAGCAGCAAACAGAAAGCGTTCAGGTGATAGGAATGACGGTCGTGGGGTTTCCATTCCTACGCAATGATTCCTAATGAAAATGGGAAAGAATAAACGGGCAGAATTCTCAATACTTTAAGAATGTTTTTATATTCTGCGTTTGCTCCTCCCCCCCCCCCCCCGCAAATAAACTGAGGGGACTGCACCTTTTCACCAGAAGATATGAAGGACCCTAGTAAAGGAACAACTTCATTGTAGAAGGAAACAGAGGAGGAGATCCTGTTACATAAGATTAAGAGAGAGCTGCGTTGGTTATGTTGGCTGTAGAGGATGTTGGCATGGAAGATTTACCCATCGTGGTGTCCATTGTTGGGCCGAATGAAGCCATTGCAGGTTGAGGTCAATGACTCACCTGATATGACGCCCGCAATGACCTGGTGAGGGAAATGTGCAGCCACGAAGACTCGGGACAGACAGACGTTGATCTGGACTCCCCAGAAGGCTGACCACAGCACCCAGCGCTGACACCTGCAACCACAGCCAGTGAGACAAGGTGAGATGGTGTGGAACACTAGAGGTTGCTGTGATGGTCTACAGAAATAGCTTGGCTGGTCCCTGGTCACCCGGACCAGCTGGTCAACATGAGCTCTTGGTGGGGAGTGTGACATCAGAAAGAACCATGTGTGTGATGTCAACCCGTTGGCTGCCAAAGGAATGCCATGGTGGACCCTTTGGCAGAGACAGCGTTGGAGGCAGATCACCCGAATGAAGATAAACTGTTTGCTAAACGTGTGTAATGTTTATTAGAAAATATTTCATAGAGACGTGTGAAGCTGACCCAATGAGATAGGGAGAGAGAGTAGAGAGAGGGGGAGAGTGAGAACAGAACGGGAGAGAGAGAGAAGAGAGAGGGGTGGCGAGAGACAACAGAGATGGAGATGAATTTAGATGGAGAGAGAGGGGTGGAGGGAGAGAGAGAACACATAGCGGGAGAGAGAGAACAGAGATGGAGAGAGAACAGAGAGGTAGAGAGAGGGAGATGGAGAGAGCGAGAACAGAGAGAGGGATGGAGAGAGAGAGGGATGGAGAAAGAGAGAGAACAGAGAGAGGGAGAGAACAGAGAGGGAGTTGGGGAGAGAGAACAAAGGGGAGGGGAATAACACCACATTTTAACACAGACTATATCGACCTTTTGTGGATCTAACACTGTGGGTGTAAAAGGGACGAGAGAGATGACAATGACGGACAACGCCCTTGAGGTTGAGTTGAAGGACATGTCAACGGAGATCACTCACCGGCTCTTGAAAGGGGCCTGGTTGTGCAGGAGAAGGCTGAGCACGGCGCTGACCATGACGTAGTAGACTGCAGAGGAACCCATGGCATGTCCCGATGGACTTCCTGTGACAAGGACAATCAGGAGATTGGTTACATTCACGTGGGCAGATCCCCCTCTGCGCGTTTCTTGTTTTATTCCCCAAGAATGTGACGGTTTTCACCTTCTCTAGTTATTTTCCGTGCTCACCGATTTGTTTAGTCCTACAAAAGGAGCCCAAAACCTGAACGATGGTGGGCACCAAGGTCCTCTCACCGAGGGGGTAATTCAGTCAACTCTGAAGCGTTATTGGCTAAACTCTCCTATTGACTTCCATTCGAATGGAACATGGTAAATCACACCCCCGTTAGTGGACCTGGAAGAGCCTTATCTGAGAAGATCGAGATAACTGGACAATAACACTGTTCTGCCGGGTATGTGTGTGTGTGTGTGTGTACGTATGTCTTTATATAGCGCCATTAATGTACGTAGCGCGTCCCAGCAGTAATACACGTGACAATCATATAAATAATAAATAATATAAATAATAAATAATATATATAAATAACACATAAAGGGAAGAAGCTCTTCAGGCATAAAAGTAACATTTAGGAAAAGTAGTCCCTGCTCCAAAGAGCTTACACTCTAATTGGTAGGTAGGAAGAACGTACAGAGACAGTAGGAGGGAGTTCTGGTAAGTGCATCTGCAGGGGGCCAAGGTTTATGTATGAGGTGTATAGTATCAGCCACGGAGCTACTCATATGCTTCGTTAAGCAGGTGTGTTTTGAGGTGGATAGAGAGGGTGCTAGTCGGGTATTGAGGGGAAGGGTGTTCCAGAGGTGTGGTGCAGACAGTGAGAAAGGTCTAAGGCGGGAGAGGGCTTTAGATACAAAGGAGGTAGAGAGAAGACATCCTTGAGCAGAACGCAAGAGTCGGGGTGGTGCACAGCGAGAAATTAGGGCTGAGATGTAAGGAGGGGCAGAGGGGTGTAAAGCTTTAAAAGTGAGGCGGAGAACTGGGTGAAGTGAAGCAAGTGAGAATTGCTGTTTGGAAACTCTACTGCAGGCTTTCGGCCTTTAGAACTAAACAAATGTCAAATCAAAACATTTCAAAATAAGGTTGGTGATCTGCTTTAAAAAGGAACCGCATGGACCTCGCTGTCATAATAGGTCTTTTGGGGGGGGGGGGGTGCACTTTTAACCAAGAAACTGACACAATGACCCTTCTGTGGAGTAGATCTGCTGCTCTTTGTGCCCTTGTAATTGGAATATTGAATACTTCTTACACTGCTCTCGGGGGATGGCCGAGACACCTACCGTGCAGGAGGCACTGCTACATCCTATGGTTTGAGGGGTGGTTCCCAACGCCAGTCGTCACGAAAACCCCACAACAGGTCCGGTATTAAGGATGTCCCTGCTTCAGCACAGGGGGGGGGTGCAGTCAAAATGATTGTGCCACCTGTGCTGAAGCAGGGATATCCTTAATACCAGACCTGTGGGGAGGGAGGGTGTTCTTGATGACCGGACTTGGGGAACGCGGGTGTGGATCACGGGCGCTCAACTCCATTCATCAAGGGGCCACCGACAGGGCTTAAGGATATGGTGGCACAGCTATCGTTGCTGAACCAGGGACGTCCTTAAAATTGGGCATGTTGGGGTTTCTTGGCATTGGCCCCACTGCCAACAACACCGTTAAATTTAGGGGGTCATTTACCAAGTGTCACATGCGTTGGCGTTGCGCCAAAAATAGGCGCGTGTTGCATCATTTTGACTCCGCATTGGTGTATCAAGGAGCTTGACTCCCTTCCAGAGAGGATTTGGGGGGGAGGGGTGATATGACAAGTTAGGGGAGCAGAGAGTCAGCGCGAGATTAAAGATGAGATGGGGGGCGGGAGGGAGGGGGGGAGTTGGATCTACAACTGGTGCAGTTTTCCTGTCTCTGAGTCCCATAAATCAGCCAGATCCCATCAACTGGAAGATCCTAGATCAGGAGTGGCCAACCCCAGTCCTCAAGGGCACAGGTGGCATCATTCAGCGGCTCAGTCAAGAGCTACCAACCTGACCTGTCGCTCGCTCTTGAGGACTGGAGTTGGCCACCCCCTGAGTTAGATCAACCAGAGTCATCCATCTGCCGCTAGGGCAAAATTAACCCAGCGAGTCCTCCGTTGGGGTGGGGACAGCCACTTACCTGGCCCAGTCTCACAGGTCACCGGGAACTGGCGGATGGCCGGAGCCGACGTGTTGACGTAGAATGACGTCTCGTGTACCCACCAGTAAGGCCGCTGTCCAAAAAGAACCCTGTCGAAAAAAAAGAACGGGCGCCGGGTTATCGGAGAGCTGTCGGGAGCTGGTGGTTACTCGGGGTTGGTTGACCGATTGTCCTCCTACGTTGGACAAACCAATTGTGGCAACATTATCCTTGGCCGCTTGCTGTGTTATTGCACAGCTGTGGCCTCGTCTTTGATGAATAGGCTGTTTGATCTGCATCCTGTTCTCACGCTTCAGTTCTCTGTCGTCTTCTACTTGAGAGAAGGGCAGATCTGCCCGAGACACGTGAACGGGCTCACCACGTGGGGGGGGGGGGGTCTTTATTTGCTGTACGCTGTTACTTTTCAACTCGCCCTCACTTATACAAGGCTGTAGCCACTCCCGGCTTCACGTGACCAAGCCTCACTGCTGTCTCTGAGTAGGTTGGCAAGCTCTGCACTTCTTTAACCCCCCCAGGCTGTGCTGGAAAAGCTGTGTACTACGGCAGGCAGAAGCTTATAGGGGGGGTCCCATGTTAAAGTGGGCAGGAAGCCAAAAGTGACTACTCACTGCGAGTGCTCATTTGCATGTCATTGCCCCAGAATGCCTGGCTGCAGTGGAAGCACGGTAAGCTAAGAGATAATGGGGAAGGGCAGGGTTGCAGACCTGCCTGAGAACGTGTGAATGTGATGACAACATTATATTTTTATTTAATTTAGAGAAATAATGATGGCAATCTAGTTTGTTTTCCATCACCTTCAAACCATTCTGCGTCCTGCGATTTTCTGTGAGATGTATTTTTTTTAACGTAACCTGAATCGGGGGGAGGGGGGAATCTGAGGTTTGATTGACAGATGCTCCTCCCCCCATTCCAAGTCCCCCACCCCCCCAAGAAATGCGATCTGTAATTGATTTCCAGAGACGAGCAAGACCATCGTTCTTCGGGTTTTTTTCGAGGCGGGTTAAAGGTTACGAAAACAGAAAGCCAAATTCGGCAGGCGAAAAAACTGGTTGGCCAAAGTTTTTTTGCGGGAGCTGGCACTTGGGAAGGGAGATGATCACGGTATTATTAATGAATTCATTAATTAATGGGACATATAAACTCATGCTGACTGGACCAGTTCTATTCCTGGACAAGCTGAACAACATTCTCGTTAGCGGCCGGAAGGGAGCTTTGAAACTCTTTCTTTCCCCTGATATGTCTTCCAGTCAGATCCCATCCTGACACTGAAGATAAACTATTGTACATTTTTTTTTGAGGGGGGGGGGGGGGCAGGGTCTCCTTTATCCTGGTGTTGTCACTTGTTGACAAATGATATAGTTAAAATACTTTCTCTGTTTTTTCTTTTCGGAAGTGAGGGTCATTTTCGTTTGGCCAAAGCATTGTAAGCCTGCAAACCACGCCAAGATCTCCCCTCGTTTGTACGTCCTAACACTCCCTGGTTTTAAACGTACTCACCCCACATTTAAATGGTAGTTCTTGTTACGCACCTGTGAATGACCATTCTACTAAGACAGCTCTTCCTCCATCACAGAGGTTAGGAGAGCGTTTCCAGGGAGTGTTAGGACTTGTAGAAGAAGGGACATGTTGGCATGGGTTGCCAGCTTAAATCCTCCCTAAGTCTCCTGGTCAGAAAGCGTATCGCACAGCAGATGCTAATGCCAATTATTGACTATGGAGACATAGTATATGGCTCGGCTCCTCAAACCCACCTTAGCAAACTTGACACCCTCTACAATTCAATTTGTCATTTTGTTCTCCAATGCAACTACAACACACATCACTGCGAAATGCTCAAAGAACTAGATTGGTCATCACTAGAGTCTAGGCGCAAAGTTCACCTTTCCTGTCTCACCCTCAAATACTTTCTGGGCAAGCTACCCAGCTACCTGAACAAGCTCCTCACCCCTACCACATGCAGTACCTATCACCTGAGATCAGACTCCAAAAGACTATTCATGGTCCCAAGACTCAACAAAGTATCCGGACGTTCCTCCTTCTCCTTCCGTGCACCCCAAAACTGGAACAACCTACCAGAGACTCTCATATCCACCACCAGTTTAAGTTCTTTCAAATCTAAGGCTGTCTCACACTTTAATCTGGTCTGTAACTGTTTCATACGCTCATAATATATATTTTCTTTAACTGTGCATGCAATGTCTTGTATATAATGTATACCTTGTTCATTTATGTAACTGTATTTGTAACCATGTATTATTTGTTTTACTCTGTGCCCAGGACATACTTGAAAACGAGAGGTAACTCTCAATGTATTACTTCCTGGTAAAATATTTTATAAATAAATAAATAAATAAATCTAAACTGAAGCTAATTACAAGCCAAGAACATTTTATATCTCACTATGAATTGCTCCCATCAATGACACTGTGTTTATAAGGTCTTCTAAATCTATGCTCCAAGAACAGAGAGAGAGAGAGAGAAGAAGACCTTGTATAATATAGTTAATATTCTATCTAAGGTTGTAAAACATCCCGTTGAGTACTAACCACTTGAAGATGAGGTTAAGCCAGTCCCCGATCACAGCCACCCAGATGAGTTTGATGCCCACCGACTCGCACAGGTGGAACCAGATGGGGAAAAAGACGAAGAAGGTGTTTCTGAGGTCGGCGGCCAAGGAGACGAAGACGAACCAGTCTTGGGAGCTCATGAAGTTCTCCTGCAGATACTTGACTATGTGGACTCCAGTGGCATGAAGAGTGTCCATCCCGATCTCCATCTTGCTAGGTCCTCTCTAGCACTCGTCAAACGCACTGTGTTTACTTCCAACTGTAAACTAAACCCTTGCTATCGCCTTATATAGCATTTTATGGGAAGCCCCCCCACCGCCGGACAAATCACGATTGGAAGAGCAGACATCAAACAGATGTTAAATCAACGGAGGTTTCCAACTGAACTACGACCTCCTCACTTTAGGTGGTAAACATACCCTTGTACCACTTATCGATCAGTTAGCGTCAATGATTAGCATGTTGTTACTCTGTGGTCAAACATGCTCTTGTTTTTCTGGACCTGTCTACGTATTATCCTATCCTTGGACTGTATCTGCTAACCTCAAGTCAACTCAGGTGACTTCTTTGAGACAGCGCCCTGAAAACTCACTTCTCCAAGGACACGTATCCAGAATCCCCCTAAAGCCCCCAATCTTCTTCCCGTGGCTTCTTCCACAACGCTTACCATCTGATATACCAGGGAAAGAGCCGCGAGCTTCAACATTCACAGCTCCACTGACCACTCTCCCAACTCTATCTTGACGTATAAATAACATTTTATAATATATTTATTTTCTTCTGTCGCGCTGACTTTGTATACCTCCCTCGATTGTCAAGGTATTTATTTGTGATGATTTCGCCAGCAGCACTTGCAGGGGAAAGGAAAGATGGCTGGGGGAGGGGGGGGGGGGGGGGGGGGGGGGGGGGGGGGGGGGGGAGCGGGTCACCCAATCGAAAGCTGCTATGTCATCTCATGATGATGTCTATTGGCTTCCACAGTGAGACTGACCCCCGTAGTTGCAAGAATTATCGTAAGGGGAATTTTACTATGAAATATCTCAGGAACCTGGGGAACCCAATAGCTTGGAGTACTGCGTTTAATCTAACCCCCCCTCACCCACCCACCCACCAAAAGCATTTATTTGGCCTTTGAGACCCTCCCCCATTCTGTATTTGGTGCACTAGGAAGGAGCGCCCACTATCTCCCTTAAGTCTTTCTGAGCCCCCCTGTAATGAGAGGCAGGGCCCACAAGTTGTGAATCACTGGTGTAAGTGGAACTGGAGCTTGAAGTGAGATCTAATTCTAAGGGTCTGTGAAAGCCGAATAGAGTCAACGTCTACGGACTTTGATCAGCTGTCAGAGCTCAAGAGGCCCCATCACAGCCATGTGACGCCTAATTGCAATCAGATACACCACTTCCACAGCACAAGGGAAGTGTTTATCTGTCTCCCTCAGAGCTTTGTCAATAAACATGTGAAGTTACAGGCCAGTTTCACTGCTCCAACTTTACATTATGAAGGGAAATGGGTCTGGTGTGTTTCCTATAATGGATGTGAGCCAGTGTAATATACACACACACACACACACACACTGACACACACACACACTGATACACATACATACACACTGATACACACACAGACACTGATACACATGCATACACACTTATACACACACACTGATACACACATACACACTAATAAACACACACACACTGACACAGACACTGATACACATACATACACACTGATACACACGCAGATACTGATACACATACATACACACTGATACACACACAGACACTGATACACATGCATACACATGATACATACACACTGATATACACACACTGATACACATACATACACACTGATACACACACATTGACACAGATACACATACATACACACTGATACACACTGACACAGACACTGATACACATACATACACACTGATGCACACACACTGACACACAGACACACTGATACACATACATACAAACTGATACACACACACTGACACACAGACACTGATACACATACATACACACTGATACACACACACAGACATTGATACACATACATACACACTGATGCACACACACACACACACACACACACACACACACACACATACTGACACAGACACTGATACACAGACATACACACTGATACACACACACTGATACACACACACTGACACTGAAACACAGACATACACACTGATACACACTCACACTGGCACAGACACAGGGATACACATACATACACACTGATATACACTCACACTGATACACATACATACCCACAGATACATACACACTCACACACAGACACTGATACACATACATATACATTGATACACACACACACACACACACACTGATACACGCTGATACACACAAGTACACACTACTAAACTTAATAAATCCCGTATCTCACACTCAATTCTCCTCCTCACTTTTAAAGCTTTACACTCTTCTGCCCCTCCTTACATCTCACCCCAATATCTCACTATACCCTCCTCTGCCCCTCCTTACATCTCACCCTAATTTCTCGCTATGCACCATCCCGACTCTTGCGTTCTTCTCAAGGATGTCTTCTCTCTGCCCCCTTTGTATCTAAAGCTCTCTCCCGCCTTAAACCTTTCTCACTGACTGCCCCACACCTCTGGAATGCCCTTCCCCTCAGTACCCGACTAGCACCCTCTCTATCCACCTTTAAGACCCACCTTAAGACACACTTGCTTAAAGAAGCATATGAATAGCACTGTGGATATTCTGAACACACGATACATAAAGCTTGGCCCCCTGCAGACGCACTTACCAGAACTCCCTCCTACTGTCTCTGTACGTTCTCCCTTCCTACCAATTAGACTGTAAGCTCCTCGGGGCAGGGACTCCTCTTCCTTAATGTTACTTTTATGTCTGAAGCACTTATTCCCATGACCTGATTTATATTATTTGTTATTTATATGATTACAGATGTATTACTACTGTGAAGCGCTATGTACATTTATGGCGCTATATAAATAAAGATATACAATACAATACAATACAATACAATACAATACAATACAATACAATACAATACATGCACACTGATACACACACAAACAGGTTTAGACTGACTCAAAGCCATTATAGGAGACACACTGATACACACACACACATACACACATACTGACACTGATACACATACATAAATACACACTGATACACATACATACACACTGATACACATACATACAAACTGACACACACACACACACACACACACTGATACTCACACAGACACACTGATGCACATACATACACACGGATACACATACATTAACACACTGATACACATACATATACACACACACACACACACACACAGGAAAGGTATATATACATGGACATTCCTAATAAGTAAACACGGGAAGGATGCTGATCCAGGGAATAATCTGATTACTGGGGTCAGGAAGGAATTTATTTTCCCCCTTTATGAGATAACATTGAATGATGATGTCACTGGGGGCTGTGTGTTTGCTTCCTCTGGATCAATATACTGTAAGTACGGATATAGGATAAAGTATCTGTCGTCTGAACATGATGGACATATGCAACCATGTAACCATGTAACTTCACCCCCCCTCCTCTCTCACTCTCCCCCTTCCTCTCTCACTATCCCCCCTCATCTCTCACGCTCCCCACCTCTCCTCTCACTCCCCCTCTCTCTCTCCTCAGTCTCCCCCACCCTTCCTCTCTACTATCCCCCCTCCTCTCCTCTCACCTCCCCCTCCTCTCTCACTCGCCCCTCTCACATCCTGCCTAGCTCAATCCCTCCCACCCTGCCTCCTCTCACTCTCCCCCCTCCTATCTCCACGCTCCCCTGTCTCAGTCTCACTTCCGCCCTCCTTCTCACTCTCCCCCTTCCCTCTCAACTATCCCCCTCATTCCACGCTCCCCACGCTCCTATCGACCTTTCCCTTTCCCCCTCCTCTTCCTCTCTCACAATCCCCCTCTCTCTCCCTCTCCTCAGCTCTCCCTCCCCCCTCCCTCCTCTCTCACTCCCCCCCACCTCCTTCATCAAAACCACCTCTTTCACTCTCTCCGCCGCCTATCTCACTCTCCCCACCATCTCACGGTGCACTCTTCCCGCCCTTCTCTCTCACTTCCCATCTATCTCGTCCTCCCCTCCCACGCTCACTCTCTCTTCCTCCCTCCACACTCACCTCTATTCCCTAGCCCCCTCGCCCTCATCACTCTACCCCCCATCCTCTCTCACTCTAAATAAGCCCCATCTCTCCCTGCTCCCTAAAAAACTAACACACCCCCTCCTCTCTCACTCTACCCTCCTCCCATACCCGGCCCCGGGTGGACACTCTCATCCATACCCCCCCCTCCTCCTCTCTCCCCGCCCCCCCCTCAGTCATGAAGGGGGGGGGGGGGGGGGCGGGCGTGAGACGGGGAGAAATAGGCTGGGAAGAGGATCAATAAAGCGGAAAGAGAAGGGACGGCTCCGAGCCGCGAAGCACGCACGAAAGAAAGGAGAGAACAGAGGGACTCTCCGTCCGCACCGCAAAGGTGAGAACGGAGAAGGACTCAAAAGGAAGTGGGAAGGTCCAACTCAGTCCTACTGCCCACAAATGGGATAGGTGTACAAACCCCGTCGCAGAAAGAGGCGGAAAGAAAAGGAAGCAGGGGAAAAATTACCGCGCGCCGGAAGAAGGGAGCTCCTCCTCACTCTACCCCCTCCTCTCACTAAACCCCCACCTCTCTCACTCTACCCTCTCCTCTCTCACTCGACCCCCTCCTCTCTCACTCCTAACATACCACCCTCCCCCCCTTCTCTCCCTCAACCCCCCCCTCCTCTCTCCTCTCTCCCGCTCCTCTCTCTCTCACTCTACCCCCAACCCCACCTCTCTCCTCTCTGACACTAACACCCTCGCCCGCTCAATCTCCCCCCCTCCTATTAATCTACCGCCCCCAGCCCTCCTCTTCACACTCTACCCCCTCCTCTCTCACTTTAAAACCCCCGCCTCTCGTCCGTCTACCATGACCATCTAATCCTCTCTCCTCTCTCTCACTCGTCTACTAAAACACCCCTCCTCTCTTCACTCTAACCACTCTAACTACCTAACCCACTACCCCCCCTCTCTCTCCACTCTAACCCCATACTCTCCCCCTCCTCTCACTCTACCCCCCTCCTCTCTCACGTAACTCTCCCCCTCCTTTCTCACTCAACCCCCCCCCCCACACAGACCACACTGATCAGACTACACGTAACAACAACTGTACCGACCTAGATCAGTTACCTGACTTACCACCACCACCCATAGATACTTGTATTGTGTATCTGTGCACCTGATTGTAAGAGATATTGGCAATCTCCCAGCAGTACAAACACCCACATTTTACAGACTTGATTTTGGAAAAATATTTTCCCTTGATTGCCAAACCCCTATTTTCGGGACGCCCCCTATTACACACTCTATATACTTTAATGGGACATGGTGTGTGTAAGAGGGGGGGTGTCCCATGAAACGTGTATGGGTGGTGTAGGGGGTTCCATTAAGGGTGTGCGTAAGGGTCACATTGACGTGTATGGTTGTGTAAGAGGGGTCCCATTGAAGTGTAACTGGGTTTGTGTAAGAGGGGGTCTTAATGACGGGTGTTGTGGTTCCTTGAGAAGTGTTTGTGTGTGTAAGAGTGGGGTGTCGCCATTGAAGTGTAAGAGAGGGGTCCCCTTGAAGTGTTGGGTGTGTAATGGGGGTGCCCATAGAAGAGTATGGGGTGTAGTAGGGGTCGATGAGGGTTTTGTTGTGGGTCCCATTGAAGTGTATGGGTTGAAGGGGTCCAAGAAGTGGGGGTTTGTAGGGGCCCATTAAGTGTATGGTGTGTGTAAGAGGGGGGTCCCCATATGATTATGGTGTGGTAGAGGGGGGGTCCACATTGAAGTGTAATGGTGTGTGAAGAGGGGGGATCCCATGAGTGTAGGTGTGTGTAGATGGGGGGGTCCCCATTGATTTATGGTGGTAAGTACGAGGGGGTCCCATTGAAGTTTGGGTTGTAAGAGGTGGTGCCCATTGAAGTGTATGGGTGTGTAATGAGGGGTCCAATTGAGTGTTGAATGAGTAAGTGTAAGAGGGGGTCCCATTGAAGTGTATGGTGTGTTAGTAGAGGGGGGTAAAATCCCAAGGTGGATATAAGTGTGATAGACGTTAGATTGTTAAGAGGGGTGAAAACCTTGGTGGGTTTAAGGGGGGTCCCATTGAAAGTGTATGGTGTGTGTAAGGGGGGATTCCCCATTAAGTGTATGTTGTGTGTAAGAGGGGTCCCATTGAAGTGTATGGGTGTGTAAAGGGGGTCCATTGAGTGTATGGGGTGTTAGAGGGGGGGTCCCATTGTAATGTTAGGGGTTGTGTGAATAGGGGGGGTCCCCCATTGAGTGTAATGGTGTGTGTAAGAGGGTGGTCCCATTTGAACTGTTATGGGTGTGTAAGAGGGGGTCCCATTGACGTGTATGGCGTGTGTAAAGGGGGTCCCATTGAAGTGTAGTTGTGTAAAGGGGTCCCATTGAAGTGTTTGGTGTGTGTAAGAGGGGGTCCCATTGAAGTGTATGGTGTGTGTAGAGGGGGTCCCATTGAAAGTGTATGGGTGTGTAAGAGGGGGGTCCATGTGAATGTTGGGTGTGTAAGAGGGGGTGGTCCCCATTGAAGTGTATGGTGTGTAAGAGGGGGTCCCATTGAATGTATGGGTGTTAAGAGGGGGGGTCCCCATTGGTGTATGGTGTGTAAGAGGGGATCCCAGTGTTGTGTAGGGTGTGTAAGGAGGGGGTCCATCGAATTGTAATGGGTGTGTAAGAGGGGGGGGTCCCATTGAAGTGTATGGTGTGTGTAGAGGGGTCCTTGAAAGTTTATGGTGTGTGTAAGAGGGGGTCCCATTGAATGTGTATGGGTGGTAGAGTGGGGGGTCCCATTGAAGTGTATGGTGTGTGTAAGAGGGGATCCCATTCAGTTGTTGGTGTGGTGTAGAGGGTCCCATTGAAGTGTATGGGTGTTGTAAAGGGGTCCCATTTGAATGTGTATGGTGTGTGTAAGAGGGGGGTCCCATTGAAGTGTATGGGTGTGTAAGAGGGGGTCCCATTGAAGTGTATGGTTTGAAAGAGGGTGTCCCATTGAATTGATGGTGTGTTGTACGAGGGGGTCCCATTGACGTGTATGGGTGTGTAAGAGGGGGTCCCATTGAAGTGTATGGGGGTGTGTAAGAGGGGGGGTCCCATTGAAGTGTGTGGGTGTGTAAGAGGGGGTCCCATTGAAGTGTATGGTGTGTGTAAGAGGGGGTCCCATTGAAGTGTATGGTGTGTGTAAGAGGGGGGGTCCCATTGAAGTGTATGGGTGTGTAAGAGGGGTCCCATTGAAGTGTATGGTGTGTGTAAGAGGGGTCCCATTGAAGTGTGTGGTTTGTAAGGTGGGTCCCATAACAATGTATGGTGTGGTAAGAGGGGGTCCCATTGACGTGTATGGTGTGTGTAGAGGGGTCCAATCTGTAAGTGTATGGTGTGTGTAAGAGGGGGTCCCTTGGAAGTGTATGGTGTTGGTAAGGGGGTCCCATTGAGTGTATGGGTGTGTGTAAGAGGGGGGTCCATTGAAGTGTAGGGGGTGTGTAAGGGTCCCATAGAACATGATTATGGGGGTGGTAGAAGGGAGGCCCTTGTAATGTATGGGGTTGTAGAGGGGGGTTCCCTTGAGTGTTGGGTGTAAGAGGGGGGTCCCATGAAGGTTATGGGTGTGTAAAGGGGGTCCATGAATTGTTACTGGGTGTGTAAGAGGGAGGTCCCATTGACATTATGGGTTAAGATGGGGTCCCATGCATGGTATGGGTTTAAGAGGGGGTCCATTGAATGTTGTTGTGAAGAGGGGGGGTCCCATTGACAATGTATGGTGTTGTAAGAGGGGTCCATTGACTGTTGGGGTGTGTAAGGGGGGTCCCATTGAAGTGTATGGGTGTGTTAAGAGTGGGTCCCCATTGACATGTTATGGTGTTGTAAGAGGGGGTCCCATTGAAGTGTATGGGTGTGTGTAAGAGGGGTCCCATTGCAGTGTATGGTGTGTAAGAGGGGTCCCATAGAAGTGTATGGTGTGTGTAAGAGGGATCCATTGAAGTGTATGGGTGTGTAGGGGGGTGCCCATTGAATTGTTGGGTGTGTGTGTAATGGGGGGTCCCATTGAAGTGTATGTGGTTGTAAGAGGGGGTCCCTTGAAGTGTATGGGTGTGTAAGAGAGGGGTCCCCATTGAAGTGTATGGGTGTGTAAAGAGGGGGGTCCCCATAGAGTTG
Organism: Ascaphus truei; assembly: GCA_036426205.1. Lineage (NCBI taxonomy): Eukaryota > Metazoa > Chordata > Amphibia > Anura > Ascaphidae > Ascaphus > Ascaphus truei. Next base: position 127,304 of record WSYH01001113.1, read on the forward strand.
ATGTGTGTAAAGTGGGTCCCATTGAGTGTATGGTGTAAAGTGAGCGGGTTCCCTTGAATGGTATGGTGTGTAAGAGGGGGGTTTCCCATTGAAGTGTAGAGGGTTCCCATATGTTGTACGGTGTGTTTAATAGGGGGTCCCATTGAAGTGTATGGGTTTGGTTTTTGTCATGAGGGGGTCCCCCTTGAAGTGTATGGTGTGTGTAAGAGGGGGTCCCATTGAAGTGTATGGGTGTAAGATGGTTCCATAAGGTATGGGGGTGTGTAAGAGGGGGGGTCCCATAGAAGTGTATGGGTTGTAGAGGGGTCCCTGAATGTTGGTGTGTGTAGAGGGGGGTCCCATTGAAGTGTATGGGTGTGTGACAGGGGGTCCCATTGATTTATGTTGTGTGTAAGAGGGGTCCCATAGAAGTGTTATGGTGTGTAAGTGGGGGGCTCCCATTGAAGTTGTGTGGTGTGTAAGAGGGGTCCCATTGAAGTGTTATGGGTGTTAAGAGGGGTCCATTGAAGTGTATGGTTGTGTACAGGGTGTCCCATAGAAGTGTACTGGGTGTGTAAGGGGGTCCCATTGAAGTGTATGGTGTGTGGTAAGAGGGGGTCCCTTGAAGTGTATGGGGTTGATATAGAGGGGGTCCCCATTGAAGTGTTGGGGTGTGTAGAGGGGTCCCATAGAAGTGTATGGTTGTTGGTAAGGGGGGTCCCATGAATGTATGGGTTGTAAGAGGGGGTCCCATTAGAAGTGTTGTTGTTTGTAAGAGGGGGTCCCCATTGAAGTTTTGTGGTGTGTTAGGGGGGTCCCATTGAAGTGTATGTGGTGTGTATGTAAGAGGGATCCCATATGAATGTATGGTGTGTGTAAGAGGGGGTCCCATTGAAGTGTATGGTGGTGTTAAGAGGTAGGTCCCATTAAGTGTAGGGGGTGGTGTGTAAGCGAGGGGGTCCATAGAATGATTGGTGGGTAGAGGGAGATCCATTGAAGTGTGTGGTGTGTAAGAGGGGGTCCCATTGAAATTGTTGGGTGTGGTAAGAGGGGGTCTCCCATTGAGATTGTAATGGTGTGTTGTAGAGGGGGTCCCATTGAATGTATGGTGTGTGTACGAGGGGGTCCCATATGTAGAGTGTTAGGTTGGTGGTGGTGTTAAAAAAAAAGAGGGGTCCCATTGAGTGTGTGGGTGTGGTAAGAGGGGAGTCCCATTGAAGTGTATGGGTGTGTAAGAGGGGTTCCCATTGAAGTGTATGTTGTGTAAAGTGGATCCCATAGAGTGTGGTGGTGTGTAAAGGGGTCCCTTGAAGTGTATGTGTGTGTAGAGGGGGTCCCATTGAAGTTGTATGGTGTGTGTAGAGGGGGGTCCCATTAAAGTTTATGGGTGTGTAAGGGGGATCCCATGATGTATGGTTGTAAGGGGGGTCCCATTGAAGTGTAGAGAGTGTGTAAGAGGTGGTCCCATTGAGTGGTATGTGTGTAAGGGGGGGTCCATAGAAGTGTATGGGTGTGTAAGAGGGGGGTCCCATTGAGTTTATGGGTGTGTTAAGGGTGTCCCATGGAGTGAGGTGGTGTGTGGTGGTCCCCATTAAGTTATGTGTGTGTAAGAGGGGGGTCCCATTGAAGTGGTGTATGGTGTGGTGTGTAGAGGGGGGTCCCATAAAAGTGTATGGGTGTGTAAGAGGGGGTCCCATAGAAGGTATGGGTGTGTGTAAGAGGGTGGGGTCTCCTTTAAGTGATGGTGTGTTGTAAGAGGGGGGTCCCTTTGAAATGCATGTTGTTGTAAGAGGGTCCCATTAGTGTGGTGTTGTGTAGAGGGGGTCCCTTGACAGTGCATATGTTTGTGTAGATGGGGTATCCCATTAAGTTGTATGTGTGTGTGTAAGAGGGGGGTCCTTGAAAGTGCATGGTGTGTGTAGAGGGGTGTCCCATTAAAGTGCATGGTGTGTAAGAGGGGGGGTCCCATTAAAGTGTATGGTGTGTGTAAGGATGCAATCTCATATACAGTATAGAGTGTGTAAAATGGGGATATCCAACTGAACTGTATAGAGCCGTAAGATGGGGCACCATCTCACGTAATGGTTGTAGTATGAAAGTGTTCAATGCTCATTTCAGTAGCTCCTCTTAGCTCCACGCTTCCTAATAAGATGTCCAAATGTCCTTGTGCTGGCACCCTTGTGTGTAGAATGGTCTTACATGCGTTCCCAGAATTCCATGTGTGAGAAGCCATCTTAAACACGTGGTATATATGATACGTCACCAGTACTTACTTAAAAAATACTTTCTAGAAGCAGTCTTAAGCAACCCGTATTCAAGCCTCGTTTTACATCTGACACGTTTCAATCAAAAACCAGATTTATTTCCTTTTTTTTTTTTTATTAATTAAAAAAATCCTAACGTTTTTCACAAAAAAAATACCCAGTGTAAAATTTGACAAAATGGACAATTCCCATGATGGAATAAATTGTGAATAAATATATTTAAAAACGGATGCTAAAAAACCAAATTACCTGAGAAACCAAATAGCCTTTTGTTGTCTCAACACGGTTTTTAAAACCTTTAGCCCGGAAGTCCTGCATCTAATTGTTCTGCTACATATGCTAGGTAAGGCCACAAGTAACTACAGGTTATTGGAACAAATGGAGCCATTCTTGCTTCTTTTTGACTTCGGCCTCAAAGCATTCTGGGAAAACCGTCTGGCTCAATCTGTACCAGGGGCCTGCAGCCATTTGGTGGCCTTAGTCCATGATCGAAACCTTGTTTGGCTCCCCTGAGCTTATTTAGGAAGCGTGCCATTTGATCTACCTTCGGCGTAAGGAGACGTTGGCAGTGAATTGGTTGGAAGCACCGTGTGACATAAGCAGCTTTTGAAATGTTCAAGTCCCCAAGACTCCTGCGTCCTGGCCCCTTTGCATGCCCGGCCAGTCCATGCTCCGAAATGTCATCAAGTCTCAAGTTCTTTCGCTCTTTGATCCCCTTGCAAATCTGTAACCCAACATCCAGAGAGCAGATACAGGCAGCAATCAAGCAGATGGCGTCCAGTGAAGGTGGCCGGTCTTTCACTAAGGAGAGACAATCTTGGCATAGTATAATTCTACGTTGGAAGCATTCCAGTCACCAAGTAGATGCTCACATTGGAAGAAGGGTCTTGTGAAGGGTGGAAAGAGCATGCACAACGGCTTCTAAGAAGAACTCTTATTTTGGTCCAATAGAAGATATTGCAATCTCCAAAAATATAAGGACATCCACTAAAGAGTCTTTTTGCTCTGTTGGTGGAGAAGTTGAGACATACAGTAAGGGATGATTCCCACCGCAGCCAGAGGCACGGCGGCGCTTTTGCAGAAGGACAGGGCGTAGAAGAGCATCTCCACTTTGGTGGGCGGCTTGAAGGAGTCGAAGAGATGGAGCACGAGCAGAGAGGCCACAATGCAAGAGAGGCGAAAGGTGAACTGGCCTCCTTGCTTCCCACGGCAGCTGTCCTGGTAGAGTTTGGAGTTGAGGGCCAGCCCCAGGCCGAAGAAGATGCCCAGGTTCCTGAGGAGGCCGGCAAAGGGGGTGGTGTCAATGTGGATCCACTCTGGCCGGGCGCACCATGTCTTGGCCTTCTCCAGCGTCCACAGGAGGTCCACACCCAGAGCTCTGAGCAGCAGGAAGAAGCCCAGAGCGGAGAAGAACAGGAAGAGAGTGGTGCAGACGTAACTCTTCAGACTTGCCTTGTAGATCAACTGTGTGTGATGAAAGGCTTCAGCCACCACCATTCCTGTCCAACAATGAGAAATACACTGTGAGATGAGACTTATCAAGAGCCTCCGCCAATAAAGAAGATGCCCCCCGTATTTCCATACTAAACCCAACTTAAGTTGTCAGCCCAAGTGAAGGCATAGAGGCTACCAACACCATTTACAGTCCCATGTGTTAAGACCTGGTTCATAATTGAAGATACATTGAGAGCTTTGGGAATTTAAGCCCGAGATGTGAAAACTACAAACTGCAGAAAGGGCAACACATGCTGCTTTTGTGTAAGGTTATTTAAGAGATTTAAAACCAGAGACAGAACATGAAACATAGACCGAGCCCAGTGATGCATCCATTGACACAAATACACGGTACACGTCTCATGGGGCCTAACACTTATATAAATCATTCTTCCTGGTAATGTACAGGTTTTTAAGAATTTATATTAGTGTTAGGACCCTTGAGACGTGGTCTGCTTTGGAGGGGCTCAAGGGCTTACGACACTTTGGCCAAAGAGTTAAACTAAAAGACCATTTTATTTAATAGATATCTATACATATATATTTAGGCACTGTACCGTGTAAAGGTTTCACTGGATGTGCACTGGGCTCTGTCTGTGCTTCATGTTCTGTCTCTGGTTTTAAATATATATTGCCATGCTCAGTAGCATTCCTCTTTGACACTTATACGCATATATATATATATATATATGTTGTGTTTATTTTGGGGGTTCAATATGAGCTTATAGGGGTTTGTATGTATTTAAGAGATTATACTGATCTGACCAACCGTGGTGAGCTCAGGATATGTTTGGAATTATAAGGCCTTTGTTTGAAACCAGAGAGGAACCACTTGTCCCCACTCAGGCTGACCATTTTCCTGAGGGCCTCAGGCTCTATGTCATCATTGATTTTCCCCAATATTTAAAGGGGCCATACGTCTTAAACCGTTCACTGCCATTAGTACACTTTGGTTTTAAGGGGCCACATCTGGATGATTGATTGTTTTATCGCTGTGTGTTCCACAAAAGTGGACGCGGACAAAGCCCCCCCCTAACTCCTCCTCCCCTTATATTTATTATCCGCCTGACAAGGACAGGGTGTAACAGTATGGGTAAATAAACTATATTGACCGACATTCAGAGGCCCTCAAGAAAGAAAGAAAAGAAGACAAATCTTCGCTTTTGGCACAGTTACTTTTTTTTAAAGGAAGCCAATAAGATTGTTACATTGTTTACAAAAGGTTGTTTTCTTGGACAACTATGTGTCATATACTTGAGTGTGTTGGGGGGAGTTGGACGCTACATGCAGAGTCTCCAGTTGGACCTAGATGCTCCAGTCAACATTGTGTCTATTACCCGCATTTTGTCATTTCTTTACGGTGTTCACCTCCTCTACTGGAAGGCTATGCAGTGACTCTACTACTATTTCAATGATACAAGAGTCTCTCCCATGTTCCGTGAGCCTCACACCCTCCACTTGCAGCGGTGGAATCAACACGGACAGTGGTGGATGAATGTGTCTTTTGATGGTCAACATGGAGATGATACTGACCTGAGATGACTCCAGCCACCACCTGGTGGGGAAAATGTGCAGCTAGAAAGATTCTAGAAAGGCAGACGCAGACTTGAACGGCCCAGAAAGCTGTCCAGAGAGCTCCACGCACACACCTGGAATAGGAGGAGACAACACATTAGCTCATCTATTGACAATGGGACATATCAATTCAGTCCTCAGTCTGGCCTCTAATTATGTCCCAGGCCATGGTCCAAACTTAGGCCATGTTACTCTGCTCCGTATTTACGAAGTGGTGCTATGCCATAAGACACCTTGCAGAGACGGATGACACCTCGGTCCATATTTAGTAAGACGTCTTCTGCCATTAAACACCTTGGACCACTGGAAGACACCTCGACTTTAATGACGTTGATGTGTCTTCCGGTCCCTGAAGGTGTGTTATGGGAGAAGAATGCTTGGTATTGTAAGAGGTCTTCCAGGTGGTAGTGGAGGTTCTAGGTGAGAGAGAGCAGTAGAAGTTTGAAGGGGTGGGTGGAGGGTTCTTCATTCATAAACACCTCCTTCTTGACCTGTTGCCATTATAAAGTGCCCCTTACCAGTTCTTAAGGGCAGCTTCCTTCTTCTTTAGCATGATCGTGAGAATGGCCGTCACCATGACATAGTAAATTCCAGCTGACCCCATAGCGTGTCCTGAAGGGCTTCCTGCAAAAAGACGCAGATACAAGAGTGAGTGAATTGAGGATCACGGGGACGTCATCATTAAGAAACGATGCCCCTAAGCCGATCACACAATATAACAAACACATTGTTATCTCCCAGTGACATTAAAAGTAGGGGTACCCTCACACCTTAACCACTGACTCAACAGAGGAGGCTTACCCTGTCCTAATTCCCCATCGAGTACTGTACTGTACATTTTGTCCTAGGTCAGAAGAGTGCCAGAGAAGGTAGAGGGGAGGAGGATTTTACCATTTACGTTTCATAGTTAAGACAGTGTTGGATTTGCAGAGATGGAGACTCCAAGCTTTACACAACTAGCAACATCGAGCAAGACCGTCCGAAAAGGTGGACAGAGTCCAATGGCAATAGGGTCAGATTGACTATGCACTGCTACACCATAAGACACTTGCTGTGCTAGAAGGCTCCTTACAGCCCAATTCACTTGGATGGGCAATACACCGGCATATTTACTAATGTGCTATAAAGGAAGGGCCATATTTACTAAGGCGTGCTACTCCGTAAGACACCTTAGAGCCATTGTTGAATGGGCCCCATACTGGAAGGCCTTCTTACGGAGTACCTCAACATAGTAAAGAAGGCCCATCGTCTTTTAATATTACGTTTCTTACCTGGTCCAGTCTCGCAGGTGACGGGAAACTGTTCCACGACGGGCGCCGAGGAGTTGCCATAGTAATCGGTGTCGTGGACCCACCAGTACGGCCTCTGGCCAAAGAGAATCCTGGAACGAAGAGAAGCAAGAGGTCGTCAGGAGTGATTCCGAACCAGGAGGGTAAGCCAGAGTGGGTTTTGGTTAGGTGAGCATTAAGTCCAAGTCTACTTGGAAGGTAGGTGGCAATATCACCTTCTAATGAGTCACATACCCTCTAACTGGACATATTTACCAAGTACTGTAACTATGGTGTAGTCCCTGGACCTATTAAAACCAGGTGGACCTCTTCTGCCCCTGTATGAGAGCCTAGGAGTGCTCCGCTGCCTGTCTCCCATTGGTGGACGCCGGGAACCTTCAGCTGATGACGCCAGCTTGAAGATCAATGGCCGATTTCATACATGGTCAGCGCGTTATAGAGAAGGTATCTCCGCCTCTATTTTAGGTGTATAGTAGTGTATACAAATAAAGACCACACATACACGTGTTTTAATGGTAGCAGGGTATACGTGCGTTATAAACGACACGTATTATGGAGCCTTCAGGTGAGGTGCTCATCTGTTTATCCCCCGGGGAACGAGAAAAACGAAGCCTGTGTCTACTTCCAAGCGGCCAACGTTGGCGGGTCTGGACTTACACAGGTGTCTGCACACTGCCGACTGTGAAGTGACGAAGTCAAACCACATAACTTTTCTTCAGAGAACAAACACTTCGATTGAGATTTTTGGCAGCTGTAATGGTTGCTTTTAGGATACGCATTTTTTTAAAGAATGGTATTGTTTCACAAAAGGCGTAGTAGATTCCCTGCCCAGCTTTCCAGCAAGGGTACTGGAGGAGGAGGTGGTGGTGGTGGTGGTGGGAGGGGGGGGGGGGGGAAGGAATATAATTTAATAATAATGAGAGGGAAAATGTTGATTTGAGACAACGACTGGTTGAATTAGTACCAAAACCCCATAAATGTATAAATAATTCAGGGTTAGCAGAGATGAGGGCGGGAGCGGGGCGGGGGGGGTAGAATATTAGGCAGACTATTTGGGGTTCTGGATTTTTATAGTGCTTTTAGTCCCTGTGGGCTCCACGTGCAGCCACCTCTGGTGTGGAATCCTGCAAGCACATCTGTAATGCTCAGAAACGTAGGGCAAGAAAGGAACAATGATGATTATCAGGGCTGTTTTTGCCGGGGGGGGAAGTCGCAGGGGAACACCGGAACCATTTTTTTTCCAGATAGCAGGAATAAATACTATGTAGTGATTGTGACATTAGGAATAGGGTGGGAATACTTAGATTGTAAGCTCTTCGGGGCAGGGACTTTTTCCCCTAATGTTTACCTTTATGTCTGAAGCCTTTCCCCCATTATGTCTCCTATTACCATGCCATGTGTATTACATGCTATCAGAGAGAGAAGTATAAATGCATTACCCCTCCCGCTGACAGGCACTGAGTGTGAAGCAGGAGTGGGAGCGGCTCAGTGAGTAAAGACACTGACTGGCAGTGAGTGTGAAGCAGGAGGAGTGGCTCAGTGAGTAAAGACACTGACTGGCACTGACTGGCACTGAGTGTGAAGCAGGAGAAGGAGCGGCTCAGTGAGTAAAGACACTGACTGGCACTGAGTGTGAAGCAGGAGAAGGAGCGGCTCAGTGAGTAAAGACACTGACTGGCACTGAGTGTGAAGCAGGGGAACCTGGTTCAATTCCCGGTGTCGGCTCCTTGTCACCTTGTGTAAGTCACTTTATCTCCCTGTGCCTCAGGCACCAAAAACATAGATTGTAAGCTCCACGGGGCAGGGACCTGCGCCTGCAAAATGTCTCTGTAACGCGCTGCGTAAAACTAGCAGAGCTGTACAATAACAAACTATTATTATAAGCCAGTGACTTTTACCTCGATTTAGCAAAACAATGCATTCCTGTGTTCTTTCTACAGTATATTGTGTTACTGGACTTGTCAGCGTATAGATTTTTAGATTGATCGTTCCTCTGGGTACAAACCTCCTGGCTAATTGTCTGCGTTTATTCGTTAAAATGTGTCATATCGAGGTGCAGAGGTGAAGCATATTTTAGAGAAAGAGAAGAAGACGCCATGCTCAGAAGGCTGAGGGTGGCAGGTGCTGGGGAGATGTGACAAAGGACTTCTTCATGGAAAGGGTGGGTGGCTTCATGGAATAGGTGACTAGCAGAGGTGGTAAGGGCTGATACAGTAAGGGGATTCCAAGATGCTTGGGATGGACACCATGCAATCGCAACTACTAAAAGCCAAGGATTTGGGGTCTGAGGTGTGATAGCGATGGGTAAGTGGGCTGACTAGGTTGGGCTGCCCGACTGGGTTGGGCTGACCAACTGCTTCTTCTCTGCCGTCAAAGTCTATGTTTCTTTGAGCGCTAGGACAAGACAAGAGGTGGTTCTCTGAAGCCAGATGGTCCAAGGAAGGGCTACTAAGATGGCACGGGGTCTACATCATAAAAACGTATTAGGAAAAGACCTAAAGGACCTCCATATGTGCAGCTCGGAGGAGAGAAGGTGCAATCTCGCTTAAATGTTCAAATATATCACGAGTGTCAACAAGGTGCTGAAGAGAAGCTCTAGAACGAGAGGTCCTTCTCTGAAGCCGGAGGGTGGGGGGCCCAGGGGACATGTGAGGAAGGACTTCTTCATGGAAAAGGGCGGTGGATTCATCAAAAACACCCGAGCACGGGGGAACCAAAGAGGACACCAGAAGCATTTTTGCTTAAGATCTCCTGAAAGGGTGCTAACGTCTTGTGACTTTCGTCAAAATACCTCCCAACTGAGGTGGTAGAGGGTAACACAATAAGGGAAATCAAACGTGCTTGGGATAGCCGTAAGACTAAATCCTCAATGTGAAAGGAAGCCCCAAGGGTCAGATAGGGTCGGAGGTGTTACAACGGATGGGAAAATGGGCAGACCTGGTGGCCCATAGGGGTTCTTCTCTTCAGATTCTGCCTTTCACCCAACCATACTATACACAAATATGTGGGTGCCTTACAATACAAACTGTGACCGGGTTAAGATCCACTGTCTAACCACTACACCTACAAAATCAACCCCCAACCATGCACATGTCCATGAAAAATAAAAAACAAATCAATGGCTTCCACTCAAGACGTACTCACCACTTGAACACGAGGTTCAGCCAGTCGCCGATGACAGCCACCCAGATGAGTTTGACGCCCACCGACTCGCACAGGTGGAACCAGATGGGGAAGAAGACGAAGAAGGTGTTTCTCAGGTCGGCGGCAAAGGAGACGAACATGAACCAGTCTTGGGAGCTCTTGTAGTTGGTCTGAAGGTACTGGACCATTTGAACCCCGGAGTCATGAAGAGCATCCATCCCGTTCTCCATCATCACCGGATCTCTGTATTAGCTGGAAGCCCGGTGCTACTGTAACTAGCCGTGTCTACCTCTCTGTGTGCTCTGCCTCTCGCTTGGCGCCCCTAGCGATATTTATACTATCCCGGGCCTCCTGTTTACCGTTGAGAAACCTGCTTTTTAACCTTTGGACCTGTTAAAAAAAAATACCTTGGGTCAAAAAAAAAAGAAGAAACTCGCTGTCGATCAAAGGTAATGAAGCAAAAACATGTTTGGTACAAAGCGAGCTCGAAAACACCGTAATCTGCCAGCTACTGATTTGTAGGACTGTGTTGCTCAACCGCGCACTTTTAGCACGGCCTAGGGTGCTGGGTGTGGTTATACAATGGCAATAAGGCTTTTGGGGGGGGGCTGCGTTAACAAAAGAATAGCGAGACATAAAGAAACTAACAAGAAAGAAAAATCAGAATAACACAGAGCGCCACGGTACACAACAACAGAAACACAAAGAACACTAGCTCAACTCAAGCAAAGTAGTTCACATAAAAAACAAAAAAAAAACCCAGTAACCAAAAAACGCGAAAATCCACCACATGACCAACATGAGAGCAACAACCAACCAAATCCAGAGGCCAAAAGTGACATCGGATCACCAAAAGTATAATGAGGCAAGAGACAAGGGCATAGCTGAAAGGTACCTGCTCGGTGCTCTGTCTACGTCATGGCAAAGCGGGTTGAAATCAAGAAGGCTATGGTATGGTTTTTTGGCGTACAGTCCAAGGCTCAGAGCAGCATGTACGGTACGGGACACTTGCCGATTTTTTTTCCCCAGTACCCATTGCTTGCTATCCGTATCATGGTACCTTCTCGATACAAAAAGATAAGCGTGATGTAGCCCATTGGAAGTTCCTTAGGAGGTGTATGTAGTTCCCACCTTACTGCAGGGGACCAGAAGGGAATTTAATGGGTTAGCGGGGACAGTCCTATGTAGGCACCACAAGTGACCCAAATCACAGGGGCAGGTTTAAATGGGTCAGTCTACATAGGACCAACGTTGGGCCCAAATGACAGTGACGTGTTTAATGGGTTAAAGGGTCTGTCCCACGTAGGAGCAAAAACTAGTCCAATGACAGTCGACATGTTTAATGGGTTAAAGAGTCAGTCCTCACTAGGAGCACATGAACAAGCAATATAGTAATTATAATGCATGTAATAGGTAAATCTGGGTGGGTTAAATGTTTACAGGATAGCTTAGAAATAATGAAAAAATGCTTGTTTTTGTGTTTATCACCGTGAATACCCATTGAAAACATGCCACGTTTATTAATCGAATCCTACTGTCTTGTCTGCACCTTTTCCATCATCTTATCATTTGGGTCATCTTGGGTCCCTAAATGGACTGCACCCCAAAGCCCCAGCAGCTTAGAAATATATCAAATATATAATATTAAGGAGGAGGGGTGGGGGGGGGAGAGAGAGGGAGGAGGGGGGACGCGAGAGAGGGGTTCGGGGAATAGAGAGAAGATGGGGGGGGGGGAAAAAGATGGGAGACAGAGAGAAAGGGGGAGAGATAGAGAGAGATTAGGTAGAGGCTGATAGAAGGAGAGAGAGGTGTGGGGAATAGACTGGAAGGTGACTCCTCTTCGTACGAGGGACCTTCAGCTTTTGTCGTTCTCTTGTCTACTCTCCAGTTGCCATCTCTCACTCGTCTCCTTCTCTTCTAGTTACTGTCCTCCCCTCGTCTCTCTTACTCTCCTTGTGGTTCTTCTCTTCTCCTTTGTTCAGCTTCTCCTCTGTTTTTTACGCCTCTCGCCCTCTCGCCCTGCCTCTTCCCCCAGGCGTCCCCTCCCCCCCCCTTCCACTTCTCCCCGGCTTTTGCCTTGCCTTTCTTTGGTCAATTCTGTAATAGACCAGAGATACCCCCCACCCACAATATATAAAGAGCACTCCCTTGAGAAAGGTCCTGTTTTTGAACTTATACTGAGTGCTGTCTCTTTTCTTGCTGCGTGGTTTTGGACTCCCGGTCTGCCTGGTAAGGAATTTCTGTTTATATATATATATATATATATATATATATATACACACAGCTCAACCACCTTATGACGCTGCGCTTGGGGTCCAAAGAATCACACCGCGTTATAAGCGGATCACGTTAGAAATAATGTACCGTTGTGTGCATTGTTACAATAAAGTATTTAAGACGCCAATAACCGTGTTGTAAAGTATTCATAATTACGATAAATTGGGAGCCACGCATGCACCGCGCTATAAGCGGATCCGCGCTGTAACGGATCGCGCTATAACGAGGCTGAGCTGTATATATATATATACAGTGGTTGACAAATCACCAAAAAATCTACTCGCCACACAAAAAAATCTACTCGCCACCTAGTACCAAACGTGTGCTGCTTGGGCCAATATTTACTCGCCCGGGGGTTAAATCCACTCGCCCGGGGCGAGCTAATGTATAGGTTTGTCGAACACTGTATATATATACATATATACCCCTAGAGTTGAAAGGGAGCAGCCAGAGGCAATCAAACCCCCTTCCTAAGTCTCAGCTCACCGTGTTTACAAAGTGACTTTCAGAACGGCCAACTCAACCCAAATGCAGTGGCGCCCCTCTCCTCTTCTGGTTCACGGCATCCGGCGGGGGGGGGGGGCCTGTCACAGGTCACGTGATCACTCCTGGAGCAATCACATGACCCCCCCAACGTGCCGTAGGTCCGATTGGCACTCTGGCAAACGCCGGACCACCCCACCTCCCCGGCACTATAAAAAGGTAGAACACCGAAGTGCCTTCACTCTAGACGAGGCGCAACCCTGGCCTCCTCCACAGATATCTGAAGTCAACTGGGATTCCATCGGAGGCATAAACAAGGCCCGGTTCCATGACGCGTTCCCAAAGTAGGTGAATAGGCAGAAAAACAGCAGGACGGATTAATGATTGGCCGGGCCCAGTGAAAACAGACGCTCTATCTGTATCCAGCCAAGCAAGTTCAGGCCTTGAACGAGAGGCCGCGGCGGTCAAAATACGAGGGTGTTTGTGCCGCTCATGCCTTGTAGTAAACAACCAGTTGTTGACGAGCACGACGGGTTGTTTGGATTGACGGGTGTTCCAACGACCTTGTCCAAGGCCAACGAGAAAATAAGGTGATCTCTTCTTCTTTATCTGTTAACTTGGATTGGGAGGGGGCGTGGGGGTGGGAGGGAGAACTGTATTGTTTATATATATATTTATACGAGCTGATATGCCCGGCGTTGCCCGGGATTTAATTTTCCCGCTCCCCCTCGCTCTCCGCTCACCCCCCTTCTCTGCTCCCAACGTTAACTTAACTGTTTTCTTATTGTCATACAGAAGGATAAAAAAAATGACAATGCAACCTGTTTCTTTTTATATTTTCCACTAAAGACGGGTGACTGAGTGGGTGACTGAGTGGGTGACAGTGACTTAACAGTGGCTGGGTGAGTGGCTGACTGAGTGAGTGGCTGGCAGAGTGGGTGGGAGGCAGAGTGAGGTTATAGGAGCAGTTAGGGGAGGAGTTATAGGGAGAGGTTATAG
>WSYH01010932.1:0-21955 GCA_036426205.1 Ascaphus truei
AACAAACGACAGAGAAGCCCAATGCTACATCCAATATGACAAAAAAACACAGTAAAATACTTACATATTCTCTTGAAAAAGGGTCATTTAGTATAACCCTTTGGCCAAAGCATTGTAAGCTTGCGAGCCACGACAAGGCAGACCCTGTTCGCAAGTCCTAACACTACCAGATAAAATACTAATATATCTCTATTAGGATTACAATTCTCATTTACCTCTATTAGGAGGGAGAAAGACCACCATTGGATCTATATCCAGTAGAATGAAAGGACTTACTCACTTGGGAAGTGGGGAGTGGCAGGCTTAAAACCTCGGAAGGAGGAGCCACTAACCTCCAACAGCTGAAAATAAATGAACAAACACACAAAACCCCAGCAAGCTCTTTTTGGGAACCCCTGGGCCCCCACAAAATATCTGTGTCTCTGTCTCTCTATATATCTATCTATATCTATATATAGATCTATAGATATTTATATCTATAGATAGATAGATATACACACACGTTGTTTACACATCCTGTAGCTCAAAATCACTAACAAGAAGTGAGCGGCCCATGTTTACCTCATGTTAGAGGGTCAGTATCATTGGAGGTCAAGGTTAGGAACATTAATATGATGGAAATTTACAACATTTCTGAAGAACAGAGAGATGTGTAACCTGCAGGACAGTGAACGAGAGAGGGACAGTGACACGGTAAAAAGGAATCAGTGACAGAGAAACAGGGATGATAAACTGTAAAAACAGAAAAATACAGTCACACGGAGAAGGGGTCACTGACCGTTGTCCCCTTTACTCCCTCCCCCCCCCACTGGAAATCCACTGTAGCGATGGAGGGGTTAATCAGGCCATTAATAAAGGCATTATACCCGGCTGATTAACCCCAACTCGCATTGGGAGTGAAGGGGTTAAAAGTATATGCATTACCCTGATGTATTTGCCCCTGTCCCAGCCTTCTTGTCCCCATTTTACAGCCTGTTCCCTACCTGCAGTAATAAGAATGCATACAAACTGTATTATTCGTTTTAGGCACAAGATGGTGTTGTGAGCTCTGAGCAAAGCGCTGATTGCAGAAGCGTGGCTATGTATGGGAGGTCTGCTTTGAAGAATAGGTATCCATTTTCAAGCACTCGACCTCGCAACCGCAAGGTCAATTGAATAAGTGCTTTGCGGTTAAATCTGAAGTGGATGTTGTCAAATGTATCTCTCATCTTGTTAGCGTTCTTAACTTGAAAGGGAGAAGTCTATTGCCATGAGAACTAGGTTAACCACGGAAACCACAATAGACACCTTTCAATTAAGTACGCTAACTCGAGAACCAAGGGGGCTAGCATTCTGATTTTTGGTGTGCAACCCAGAATAAAGAATCCATACACCCACATATAAAGTTTATTCCCATAGCATAAGCAGAACATACTTTACTAATAACATGTATTTTACTGTTAGTTTTAAATGCACAGGAAGGAACGTTTTTTTCTGCAAGCCCGGGAAAAATCCTTTAGTATGGAAATATGCCAAGTGTGAATGAGCTGAGGGTATTTTCCTCCCTGTACTTCAAAGAGCCCCTGCTAAGTGGGAGACTCTGAGTCTAGTGAAGTACAGGGTTGAAAAGCCTCAGAGATTCCAAGTGTGAAAATGGCAGGGAAGTTGCTGAGTGCCAGATCCCGGCATAAGCCATTGACACCTTGGGACCAAACCCTAGACTGAGGGTCGCCAAGTTGAGGGTGGACCCCCGGTATGTTAAAATGCATATTTAAACATGCACTTTGCAAACCGGAAAGCTCTTTTTGCCCGTTCTGCAAACTTTGGGCAGATCGGGGATTGGTGGGTTAAATGTTCCCATGGAGGGGATTGGGCATGCATGCTAGAGATAGGTCTGTGAACCCTATAAAACTGCCGGCCGAGCTATCCCCGGTGTGATTCATGACTTATCCAAGCTTTGCTCAAATTCCGTTCAAGTACAGTGGTAGCGGTTCCAGGACGCAAGGGGTTAACAACATCGTAACTAAGGATTTACCCCTACTTCAGGAATTCGTTAGCCCTGGAGACTTCCGAACGAATTCCAACGAACTAGAAGAACTTTCTTCATTTGGCCGAGTTATTAGGTTGGCAACTTGCGACCTAGCCAAAAGAACTTTAAGCCAGAGACTTTATTTCTGCAGCTTTCGTGCAAAGGACAATTTAACAGTGTTGTATTAAGTGTATTCTGAGGTTGTCGTGTGTTTGTCTATTAAGGAAATAAATTACAATTTATTTTGCCCTCCTTGTTGTGTTCAATCGAGAATCCCAAAAATATAAAAGTGTTAATAAGTACTGGTCCACCGTGACACCCACCTGTTCTGTGACATGGTCATTAGCATCCAGTCTTTGGGGTAAACGTTCTTCCCAATGAGATCTCTGAACATGATGAACGTTTCCATCAGGAAATCCTACAAAGTCCAAAGAGGAGTATGGGGTGAGGGCAGAAAGTAGAGAGTGAGGGGAGTGATCA
Organism: Ascaphus truei; assembly: GCA_036426205.1. Taxonomy (NCBI): domain Eukaryota; kingdom Metazoa; phylum Chordata; class Amphibia; order Anura; family Ascaphidae; genus Ascaphus; species Ascaphus truei. The sequence continues at coordinate 2,489 of WSYH01010932.1, forward strand.
GGGTAAGGGGAGAGCATCGAGTAACTGGGGAGAGCACAGGGTGTAAGGGGAGAGCAGAGAGTGAGGGGTGAAAGAGGTAAAGGAAGGATGAAAGTAAGCAAAGAGTAAGGGGGTACACAGGGTAAAGGAGGGGGAGCAGACAATGAGGTTAAAGCATCGGGTGAAAAAGAGAGACCAAATAGTGAGGGCGGAGCAAGGATTGGGATGGGGGAGCAGAGAGTGAGGGATGAGCACAGGGTGTTGAGTGTGAGGGGAAAGCACGAGTGAGGGGGAGAGACCAAATAGTAAAGGGGAGGGCATAGTGGGGAGGGCAGCGTGGGGAGGGAGAGGAGAGAGAGGGAAAGCACATGGTAAGGGGGGAAATGAAAGAGTGAGGGTGAATCACAGGGTGAAAGGAAGCAGAGGGAGAGAACAGGGTGGCAGGGAGAGCAGAAAATGAGGGAACATGGAGTGAGGTGCACATGGGGAGGCTGGGGGGAGAGCAAGGAGTGAGGGAGGAGGATGGAGTAGGTGTGCAGATACTACAGTGTAGGTCACATAAAAGATGACACTCCTTATTGAAGGTGTCACACAGGCACAGTCCTAACTCAGACATGGGAAACTTACAATGATGTCCTGTCGTGTCCTGAAGGTGCTGATGTAGTAATCATAGTGGTAATCTTCCATCTGTCTCAGAACAGCTATCATACACGCTACAAAATTGCCCTATGGGGAGCAACAAGGGAATGAGACGATCACAGGTATGAGGAAACGGACCGTTCTTCCTACCACAGAGTGACAGTCTCTCACTCTTTGCAGAGTCGTACAGCGTCAATCTGTCCCTCCCTCCCTCCCCAGTGTTACAAAGTGTCACAGTCCTTCCCTCTTCTCGCAGGGTGATACAGTTTCAGTCAGTCCCTCTTTGCGCGTGATGATATGATAATACTGTCTTACAATGTGTGGTGACTGCCGACTCATTCCGATCACAGTCCTGTTTATCCTCCGCAGCAGACGTTCCATGATGAGCTTTATGTGACGGGATGTTTCACCCTGAGCGGACAGACAAAAGGTGTCAATAATACCTTTTCAGAGACATGCAGCAAGGGTCCTTTCGACACCAAGTTCTCCCCTCGCTAAGTGTTACAGTGAATGCTCTGCAGGGCAGAAAATAGTGCATAGCAGTTCAACAGTAGAGCAAATAAACAATCTGATTGTCAGTATCATGTACAGAGGATCTACTAACCTGGAGAGTGCAGCCCTCTAATAATGCAGGGAAATGTATTCCAAGGGAGGAAGAAAAAAAACAAATACATAGAATAATCATAAAAAAGGGCTCTTTTCTACTCTCCCCTCTACTCCCCCCCTCACCCATCTTGCTCTGCTCTCCCCCCCCCCTTACTCTTAGGCTGCGGCCAGGCAGGGTAGCTGGCGCTCGTGCGCTGCGCCCTGCTCGGCCGGGCGATTTGTGGCCGCCTGGGGTCGCAGCCACGACGTCACGGAGCTGGTTCGCCCTCATTGAACACGTGACGCGCTTGCGAGCAGCAAATTCAATTTTGCTTGCTTCGGCAAGCAGCTAAGCGCCTCGCATGTTCAGGCACTTGCTCACGCTGGCCACACACATTGTCGCAATGTGTTTCATCGTGGCCAGTGTGAGCGCGTCTGCCCACTCAGCGCCACCCTAGTCGAGGCCTTGCACTCCCGTCGCTTTGATCTCCACTCACCACCTCCTTGCTCTGCAGGACATCCAACATGTGGCTCAAGAGCTGCCCACTGGCTTCATGGTCTGGCTTGTTATAGTTATCGTCCAGTTGCCCACTCAGCTGGTCAGTGAGGAGAGGCAGGAGGATGTCTCTGCAATCTGGAGAGAGGGTACACGGGGAAGATGGAGGAATGGGAGGTAAAAGTTTGCAGATGGACAGGGGGTAACGGGTCGCGCTCCTATTGCTGTGGACTTGACATTAAATGGACGTTACATTATAGTTCTACCACATTAAACATTCACATTAGAATCAGAATAATGTAAAATTATAGTGAGTAGTGGTCCTGAACGTGATCCCAGGATATTGCAAACCCCTTTAAAATGTTGCTCCCCATTTTAAAAATATTTATACAACATTAATATAAAAAAAAAAAGGGAGCAGGGTTTTATTAAAATAATAGAGGGAGGATGTCAGAGGACAAAAAAAGAACCTATGTGCACTCACTATTCACTAAAGAGGGCTTGTAAACATTAAATCCTAGGGAAACTCCTATATAGTCACTCACTAATATATTAAAACGACTTTATTAAACATCTATGCAAATGAAACATAATATACATGGATAAAAAACACAGGGATTACCGCATAAGTTGAGTAAAAAGTCTAAACCTCACCACATATGTGCTAGTCTATTGGCAGTGGATAGACATTGGGAGGCGACACGGTATGAGTGAAATAAACCGGTCATATATATATATCAATATGTATACCTGGTACCTAACCTCTCAGTAGAGTGCTATAGATATAAGGCAAATAGTACCAACGCCAAAGATGTGAAAGTAAACACAATCCTTATATCAGATATGTTGCTACCACCATAATATGCACAGTATATAGAGTAGGCATAAACGTGGTGACCACGGAACTATGTCCCAGACTATCCTTCACGATGTACCAAACAAGCAAAAAAAAACCTTTATAAATAAGGATATGTGCATTGGATGCCGTGGGGCATAAGCTCAGAAGGATACGACCTGATATTGGCACGGGTGCATGCTCAGGCACTGCTACATGGTATACACTTCCTCCTACTCGGCTCCACTCATGCGCTCCCTGATGACGTCATCACTGTGACGTCATTAAGAACCGACGCACGTTTCATACCTAACAGGCGCTTTCTCAAGGTAAGGGGAGTGGTATCCAGCCACTCCAGAGGGATCTTATGCGTCTTGGCTGGGGGTGTCTCCTTTTATTCGGCCAATCACATAAGTGTATACACAGAATGAACAGTACAACTCGCTTGTGAGTTACATTGTGTCAGAGCCAGTCCAGTCTGTGTCAGTATGGTACTAATTATGTCTATCCCTTCCTTATATGTATATAGGATTAAGGATCCATCTTAATCAATGTTGATAAGAAAAACAAAAGAAGTTTATACCACTTAGATGAAAGTAATGGTGTGTGAGTCTCTTTTTTTACATGGCAATCAAATCACCCCATCAATATATAATACAAGTCAGGACTTTAAGGGTATATATGATATATATATCACTCTCATTTTTACTCACTACAGACAGCATAATACTCTAAATTGTAGATCTCACATAACCAATGAATAAACACACAGGATTGGTACTATCCCTGTGTATATACCATCGTTATATAGATATATATGGGTGTTTGTAGGAGTGTATGAATGTTAAAGAAACCGCCTCTAAAAGTCAAAACGGTATCAAAGGAGTTTAAAACTCCACTATATACCTGGATCCCCGCTATAAGATGTAAAGATGATTTAAGGTCAGAATACAAGGTCATCCTTGGCTACAGTGTGTATAATACTTCGCCTTACGTAACGAGACCTGAGGGTAGCCATCTATAACCTACAGAGTCTCTTATCCATATGACCATCTATAGTACAAGAAGATGGAGCAGATAGGGGTCTCTGATATCATACGGGTGGTATGTAGTGTACCCATAGATGGAATAAGTACTACATCACATTCTCCATTTATAGAAATGAGGTGTAAATAAACCCCACATTTAATCCATTGGGTTGAAGTGTCTGCAAGTTAAATATCCACTGGCATTCCCTTTGCATGAGGTGCCTGTCCCAATTCCCTTTCCTTGGACCCCACAGAATAAATTCAAATCCACAGACCTTAATGTAACTCACATCACTGTTGTGGAATTGATGAATGTGGCGCGCCACGGGGGTATCAAGTTCGTTTCTTATACAGTAGATCCTAAATGTTCTAATACCCTGACCTTCAGGGCTCTGCGGGTTTTCCCCACGTAACGCATCCCACATCTGCAAGTTATCAAATATACTACTCCAACTGTGTTACAATTGATACAGCTCTTGATGGTATGCGTTGTGTTGGTTCTAGGATATTTGATAACTTGCAGATGTGGGATGCGTTACGTGGGGAAAACCCGCAGAGCCCTGAAGGTCAGGGTATTAGAACATTTGGGATCTATAAGAAACAAACTTGATACCCCCGTGGCGCGCCACATTCATCAATTCCACAACGGTGATGTGAGTTACATTAAGGTCTGTGGAATTGAATTTATTCCGTGGGGTCCAAGGAAAGGGAATTGGGACAGGCACCTCATGCAAAGGGAATGCCAGTGGATATTTAACTTGCAGACACTTCAACCCAATGGATTAAATGAGGGGTTTATTTACACCTCATTTCTATAAATGGAGAATGTGATGTAGTACTTATTCCATCTATGGGTACACTACATACCACCCGTATGATATCAAAGACCCCTATCTGCTCCATCTTCTTGTACTATAGATGGTCAAATGGATAAGAGACTCTGTAGGTTATAGATGGCTACCCTCAGGTCTCGTTATGTAAGGCGAAGTATTATAGACACTGTAGCCAAGGATGACCTTGTATTCTGACCTTAAATCATCTTTACATCTTATAGCGGGGATCCAGGTATATAGTGGAGTTTTAAACTCCTTTGATACCGTTTTGACTTTTAGAGGCGGTTTCTTTAACATTCATACATTCCTACAAACACCCATATATATCTATATAACGATGGTATATACACAGGGATAGTACCAATCCTGTGTGTTTATTCATTGGTTATGTGAGATCTACAATTTAGAGTATTATGCTGTCTGTAGTGAGTAAAAATGAGAGTGATATATATATCATATATACCCTTAAACTCCTGACTTGTATTATATATTGATGGGGTGATTTGATTGCCATGTAAAAAAAGAGACTCACACACCATTACTTTCATCTAAGTGGTATAAACTTCTGTTGTTTTTCTTATCAACATTGATTAAGATGGATCCTTATTCCTATATACATATAAGGAAGGGATAGACATAATTAGTACCATACTGACACAGACTGGACAGGCTCTGACACAATGTAACTCACGAGCGAGTTGTACTGTTTATTCTGTGTATACACTTATGTGATTGGCCGAATAAAAGGAGACACCCCCAGCCAAGACGCATAAGATCCCTCTGGAGTGGCTGGATACCACTCCCCTTACCTTGAGAAAGCGCCTGGTAGGCGTGAAATGTGCGTCGGTTTTTAATGACGTCACAGTGATGACGTCAACAGGAAGCGCATGAGCGGAGCTGAGTAGGAGGAAGTGTATACCGTGTAGCAGTGCCTGAGCATGCACCCGTGCCAGTATCAGTCGTATCCTTCTGAGCTTATGCACCACGGAATCCTATGCACATACAGTATCCTTATTTATAAAGGTTTTTTTTTGCTTGTTTGGTACATCGTGAAGGATAGTCTGGGACATAGTTCTGTGGTCACCACGTTTATGCCTACTCTATATACTGTGCATATTATTAGACTTTTTATTAGACTTATGCGGTAATCCCTGTGTTTTTTATCCATGTATATTATGTTTCATTTGCATAGATGTTTAATAAAGTAGTTTTAATATATTAGTGAGCGGCTATTTAGGGGTTTCCCTAGGATTGAATGTTTCCAAGCCCTCTTTAGTGAATAGTGAGTGCACATAGGTTCTTTTTTTGTCCTCTGACACCCTCCCTCTATGCAGTTATCTCCCGTATGCACCCTGTTCATTATTCTATTGTGTGTATATATGTAGGTGAGCGGCAGCTTCTCTGTACCTGTTCTTTTATTAAAATAAACCTAATTTATTTCTAATGACAATGAAACAGAAGCCATGTAAAAATAAAAAGTAGTGATATTCAAGCATGAGTATAAAATGTAGTGTTATACATTCACCTCATCGCAGGGATGTCTCGCCCCACCAGCCGCTGCGCCACCAAGGTAAGCCTCTAACTTTAGCCCTTACCCTAACCCTAAAAACCTTACCATGGTCCCTTTACCCTTAAAACCTTACCATGGTCCCTTTACCCTAAAAATCGAAACCCCTAAATACTAATCAATGCTAATGCACTTACCTTAGTGGCAGCTGTTAAATGTCAGTGGTGAGATTTCCCATTCTGCACCTGTACCCCCTACAACATCCCATAATGACCACAGATTATAATTAAAAAGGCTTGTGACGATGATCCAGGTGTCACTTCACCCTCATACTGACCCGGCTGCAGGAAAATATCACTTTCCACCACCTTGCTCATACAGGTCAGCTTCTGATGGACCAGTTGGTTATCTGGGATACTCTGGATAAACGTACTAAACAGGAGGCTGCAAGACAGGGAGAATGTCAGGTTCTGATCACGGTGTGTGCGGGGATGTTTTGTACAGGGTCTTGTTCATGGGGAGAGTGATATGATGGATATGATATATGCAGGATCTGATCACTGCTGTGTTTGCATACAGTTTACCTGAGTTCTACCGGATCAAAGACCAGCACTAAGTCGTTTATTATACCAGGCAGGTACTTCAGAGCAGCCCCCTGCAAGAGAACAGCACAAGGCTTTATCTTCTACACCCCTCCCTCCCTTCCCTCCTCCCTTGTTATCATTCACTTCCAGCACGACTCTGGAGACAGTTTGATATAGTTACAGGTGTTGTTGTAATAAAAAATATCCTTAATTTTATTACTGGGGCCTCACCTTAATCTTCACTGCCTCCTCCAGTGGTTGGTCCATTAGCTCGTTGAAAGACAAGAAAAGCTGGCGCACAGAGTCGTTAAATGGGTCTCTGCCCTCACCCTGACCATAAAACCTGGAAATCACAGGCAGAAGGTGAGGACTTACCACAAATGCACAGTGATCTGCCTACTATAGATATACAGTAAGTTGCTCTGTGTGGTATGTACATTAGATTTGACATGGGAAGAGGGGAAAAAAGCACTATTGGCTCCATCCCCTGCATCTGTCACAGCTTTGCCCTTACCTGAGGTACAGGACCCGTGACTGGACGATGAACCTAAATAGATACTTTATAGCTTTGAGGGAGGAGAAGAGCATCTCGCTGCGGCTGGAATCATCCGCGCTCCTCACATACAATGTCAGAACCGTGGCTAGCTTCCTGGGGACAGGACGATAAGGAAAGGGGGACAGGACAATAAGGAGCGGAGGATAGGGCAAAGTGAAGAGGGGCATAGGATGCATCCCTCAATCACGACACACTGTAACTGACTGGATCACCTCTAACTCACTCATAGGCCAGCGTGTTGCTGAAGTGCTTGGTGATGTAAGTCTCCAGGACGGGGTTAAAGTGTTGGAACTTAATGTCTGCGATCAAAGAAATGATGAAAACCTGAGAGCGGGAACAGAAAGAACAGAGTGAGGGGGAGGGAGAGTGAATGGGGGGTAGGAGGAGTGGGGAGAGGAGGAGAGAAGGGGGGAGATGGAGGGAAGTGAGGACTGCAGAGTCAGGGAAGGAATGAAAGGAGCGAGCGGGGGAGGAGTGGGGGGTTATGAGAAAGAGGGTAGGAGTAAGGGAGGGCGAGGATATAGGGTCAGGATGAGCAGGAAGAAGAATGAGGGGGGAGGAAGGGGACCAGTGACAGAGGGAGGGGAGGAGGGAAGAGTGAGAAGTGAAAGTGGAGGAATGAAGGGGAGAGGTAAGGAGTGAGTGAAGTACCAGTAGAAACACACATCTCTTCCCCCTCCCCCCCCAGTGATCTCACCAGTGCATCAAACACAAGCACATCACAGGTCTCTGTGTCCGATGTCTCTATCATTATGTTAAATAGGGCGTCAAGTGTGTCCTGCAGGAACTGAGGGGGGAGATTCAGGAGGGAAATGTCAAGGGGGAAAAAAGAAAGAAGGGGGAAGTGTTAGGGGGAGAGGAGAGACAGAGAGCGGAGACGACAGTGGTGGCAGAGACAAAAAGATGTACCTTAAATGATTCGCATAGGCGCCACAATTTCCTTAAATATAAACAGTGATATGCAAATTTAAAATACAAATATATATAGGATATTACCCGACCGGATACTTCTCAACCTTTCTAGGAAATTTGCTAAGATTTCCCACAGATGCAGTATTTCTTTGGGGTGAGAAGGGAGCGATCCAATCAGGAGCACCTCATGAATAATAAAAACATAAAAAACAATAATAGTGTAGTATGTTAATATGATATTGGCTAGAAGCACAACTTTTTATTACATCTTGTAAGTAGAATATCCTCAAGAGCCAAGACTTGTATCTAGCCAATATCATATTAACATACTACACTATTATTGTTTTTTATGTTTTGATTATTCATGAGGTGCTCCTGATTGGATCGCTCCCTTCTCACCCCAAAGAGACAAAAAGATGACAGAAAAAGCCCCTTCTTATTCTGCAACCTCATACCACCTCCCACAATTGCAGAGTGCCCCCCTGAAATTTCCCCTGCTCCCCTTGTTACTCTGTATTGTCCATCCTGTCGGTCCCCGCTCTGTTACTCACCTTCATGATCTCCCCCCCTTCCACCTCCATCAGTTTACGCAGTGTGTGAACAACGGATCTAGAGTTTGAGCGCCAGTTTAACAGGCCGAGCAAATCCACTGGGGGGAGTCAGGGGAGAAGAGGGAAAAGGTCAGAAGGAGTAATGCCACGCTAAAAATGACTCCCCACTAAAGGGTACCTTTCTGCTACATTCCTTACTAAAAAGTATCCCCATCCCATTTTGGCTATAGTGTCCACTTCACTAAAAGCGTAGACACTTGCTAAAGAGTATCCCCGTGGCAGTGAGGGGGTTAATGAGTGTGATGCTAGGTTACTAGCATAGGTGCACTGAAGCAAGAGCTAATGAGTCTCTGTCTGATAAACGCCTTACAAGAACACTGGGGCTCAATGCATAAGAAAACGCTGCTGGGCTGACTGGATTTAGAGAGGGCTGTAAGCCGCTAATGCGAGCAAGGCTTAGACAGAGCATTTAGGGATGTGAAAGGCAGCACTACCAACATTGCCTTGGTCTGCTTGGTCTACACTACGTTGGATCTGCAGCTACAACACAGCCCAGAATTTTTCATAGACTTTCAGTGGATTCCCCTCTAAAATATTTTTTTTTTCTCTCAGGCCTCTCATATGTGCATCACGCCAGCCCCATCCTCCCTAATGCATGCAACATGCCAGCCCAGCCCCTCCTGTGCAACATGCCATCATCCCACTCCACTACACCTTCCCATATGGGGCATGCCCGCCCCTCCCTCCCATCACACGTGCAACATATCACTGCCCCCTCCCTCCCCCTTTCACCATTCTGGGTGAGTTTGGTGGAGCAGATGAGAGTGCTGATGTGGAAGCTGTCCTTCGTGGGGGTGATGCTGGTTGAATGATGAAGACCCCTTGGGGACCGTCCCTCCTCCTCCTCCTTGGTGCCTGACAGGGTCAGGTACAGCCTAGCATCGTCCACTTTTTTACTGTCCCCCTGAAAGGCAAAGACACTACCCCCAGTCAGGGACGACGTGCCTCAAATAGACCCAGCACTAGTGGGAACCTCCCAATTCTCACAGGATTCAAAATGGACCAAGAGTCTGACACAGGAAGGAACCAGAGATCAGGAGGGAGAGTGTCTGATACCCTTGAGAAAAGAACTGGATGCACCATAATTAATTGGGCCAACTAATAAGTCTCTATTATTGCTGCCTGTTTGCCCCTTACTTTCCCCCACTTTTCATGTGCTCTCCAGAAAACACAGTAGCCATTTAATGGTCCCAAAAAAACTACAAAACCAAAGCAGACATAAAAAAACGCTATAAATAGTTGTCATCATCACCTTATAAATGATCAGGTCATGTCTCCCATCCCCCAGGGTCGTCCCATCTGAGTTCATCAGCCTCACGAAGGCCACTCCGAACACCTTCTCTGACTTATCCCGTGCTGTGAGAACAGAAGGTTACACAGTATGAAGCAGAGCAAGGATTGCCTTCCCCTCCTCTCACACCACTGAGACGAGGGAGACTGGGGATACATAGACAGACCATGCATCACTCTCCACCCCACTAAGAGGGGCGAAGTATATATAGACAGGGGGCAATGATAGCCCCCCCCCACCCCCTGAGATGAGAGACTGGGGATATATAGACAAAGCAAGGTGTGCTCCCCGCACGCACTGAGACGAAAAGACGGGGGATATATAAAGAGAGCAAGGAGCACCACCCCCCACACTGAAACGAGATAGACTTGGGCCTCGTCCATGGTGATGCTGGGCGGGCACGCTCGCTCACTCTGGCTGCGATGAAACACATTGTTGCAATGTGTGTGGCCAGCATGAGTGAGCGCCTGTGCATGCACGGCGCTTAGCTGATTTTTGAAACAAGCAAATTTAATTGTGCCATTCGCTGGAACATCACGTGAGTGGTTCGCCCAATGAGCGTGAACCAGATCCGTGCCACCCCCTCCCGTGAACTGGCCAGGAAAAGCACGGCCAAGCAGAGCATGTGACGTCACCACGCACGATCGCCAGCGCACTCGCTCCCCGCCTGGCCGCAGCCTTAGTATATACAGACAAATGAGCGCTGCCCCTACCCCACAGTGACGAGAGGCTGGGGATATAAGACAGATGGAGTGCTCCCCTCTCCCATCCTACCCTGCTGATTATTCTCTTCTGACTAAATTAAGGTATAATAATAAGATGCTCACATTCCTGCGAGGATCGATGCCGGAAGGTGAAGCGCAGGTGGCAGTTGCTGACGTCCTCGATTGGAATTAAGACCTGCGCAGGAGGCGGGGCACAAGTGTGATTGGTGGATACATCATGTAAACATTATATATATGCATTCATTAATATAGAATTTATTTTAAAATATCAGATAATTTGCCAGCACAATCAATGATCCAATTATGTAATAAATTACATTTTTATACTCTTTTTGGGGAAAGAAATTAAGAATTCAGTCTGGTCCATTTGGCAGGTTTAATCCGATCGTAGTGACAATGGGATACTCTGGAAGTCTAATTTACTGAATCTGAATGTATCTTGTACATGGGGTAAAAGGAACAGGAGGACAGGGGTCGGCCCTCACTCACCTTGACTGTTTCGTACCAACACGGCTGCTTGACCTGGTAGTATACGACTGATTTGTATTCTGACAGCCCCTCATGACCGGCTCCAGGGTGAACTGCTTTCTAGAGGCGGAGAGAGGAGCAAAACAAAAAGAGAAGACTTAACAGCTGCTTTATAATTACCCTTCCGGCAAGATCTGGTTCTAATTTTGCACAAGGAATGTCAGTGCATCGCAATCCCAAACCACTTCATTCCCACTCTTCTACATCTCATGAAGTGATGCAGAGAGAGCTTAAACCTGTGTCCTCCTACTCCCTGCATTGGAATCTAAAGAGGCAGTCTCAGTCTGTACAGTTGTAATGTGGTATTAGGGAAGCAGGGGGAGACGGAGGTAACTTACCTCCACCAGATTGCCCTCCAGGTCGTGCACGGACAGTGTCACCTCAACGTTTTTGTGGGTTTTCTTCTTTCCCTTATCAAACTCTCCCTGCATCAGGGTGACATAAATGTCGTTTCGAACGTTCCCTGCAAGGATCGGGATGGGGGAGTCTGTCACTGCACCTGCCAGGACCTGACACTGCAGGGGTATGGTTATAGTGGGGGGGAAGGGGGGGGAGTTTAAAACAGTTAGAGCCTCACATACCAGGCAGGATGATCTCCGGGAAGCCCATTTTCCGGACCACAGCTGTATATCTGTCCACAAGATGAGAATATTCCTTCTGCACCTGAGCCAGGTCCCCAGGGAGCAGCTTCAGCGAAATCCAGAGTCCTGAGGAGACAATATGTAGGGTGACGGTCAAAGCACAGGGGACCGAGCATGTATCAGTGGGGAAAGTCACCTCTGTCTATGTCACTGTGGCACCCTGCTGTCGAAGGGACAGACATCATGAGTCACAGGTCCCCTCTGTCTGTGTCACCCTACAGTGTCCTCTCCGTACCCTGCCCCTTGTGATTCACTTCCTTAGCCGCGATCACCTTGTTGAACACGGCGGTCAGTGGCTCATTCTCTCCGATCACGCGGGAGGTGATGAGCGGGGATATGATGAGCTGCCGCTGCCGAATGTAGGTTTCCATGGCGATCCTGAGGGGGAGGAGATAGAGAGATTACTGCCTTGTACAGAGGCACACATTCCCCATAGAGAAGAGGCTGTAATAGTGTCTGGCCTCTGAAATGGAAAGCACGTGACCTCTGTGTGCAACACACTGCAGGTCATACTCACTGGTGAAATGGGATGAAATGCTGCTTCTCCTCATCATCCACCTTTCCATGTATCACGTCTGAAATATCCATCACTGCAAGAGATGCACAGCATAAACGGTAAGATACCAAGTATCATTATATACCCATAGTAATATATCACTGCAGAGATACAAATTATGATTATATACCTATAGTATTGTATCACTGCCAAAGCTACGAAGTAGAAATGTATTACTATGAGAAAAGTATCATTATTTACCCAGAGTTTTGCATCACTACATACAGATACATGTACTGTAGCACCGGCTCACATCTAAGGCTAAGGTCCCGTTGCACGCGTCCGCACGGCTGGCTTGCTTGCCGGCGGCGCGTGCAACTCGCTATACCGCGATCTGCGGTCTACAGGCTACTTTTCTCGGAGCGGGGGGGGCATGGCCAAACGGGTCGGGGGGGGGCGCGGCCATGACGTGAGGGGGCGCGGCCATGACGGGGGGGGGGGGGGGGGGGGGGGGGGGGGGGGGGGGGCGTGGCTTGAGCGGAGGGACCCGCTACTCTTCCCCCCCCCTCCCTCCACGGGCTGCCACGGGCTGCAGGTAAGTAAAAAAAACACACACACGCAGGCACTCATACATACATACATACACACACACACACACACACAGGCAGGCAGGCACTCACGCACTCATACACACACACACACACACACACACACACACACACAGACAGAGACAGGCACGCACGCACTCATACACACACACACACAGACAGAGACAGGCACGCACACAGACAGGCACACACATACACACACACAGGCAGGCACGCACGCACTCAGACACACACACAGAGAGGCACTCACGCTGCTTTCACTCCACACTCCTCCCCGCTCCCCGAAGCCTCTCCTCCTCCCGAAGCCTCCCCTCCCCATTGGCTCACAGCCACACCACGTGACGCGTCAACGCTAGGAAACACCATTCTCTTGTGTCTCCTAGCGGCTGACGCGCCACAGCGTGTAGTCAGCTGTGCAGCCAGTGGGGACCGGGACCGGCTCGCGAGGATTCCCCTGCTGGTGGGGAACTCGCTACATTGCCGCCCGCGCCAACGAGCGCAGCGGGTCCCAGGCCTTAGTATACTGTGAACAATACATAATTAATCTGCTCCTCCTATCACATGGTGGAATATTGAATAAGAGACAGTCACAGATCTGCCTGCCAACACGACAGGAGATATGGGATTGGCTAAGAAGAAAACCATATAGAATGTTGAAACAAACTGTCAGTTTGAAAGACACAGAGGGAGTCCAACTGCCATTCTGAAACAGAGAGACAGCCCAAGTGAGAGGGCTACAGAGAGACACTCACAGAAGTAAAAGGAGGCTTGTATAAGACTGATAGCCAAGGATAGAGAAAGTGAGAGACAGACAGCCCAACACATTCTCTACACACAGAGAAAGAGGGGGATGAGCCCAGGGCAAGAGAGAACCAGATACCAGAACCAGAGATGTTAATACGTGATGAATAATAGACAGCCCGGAGACTTGTTCCTGAAAACCTGGGTATCCGTTGTGAATGTATACATGAAAATATACCACGCCTAAAAGACCAGAACCCACCATATTAAGATAAGAGCTCCAATGCCATGGCAGCACTAACAATGGAATATTTGGTTGCTACATTGGACACTAAGACTATATAAGGGACAACAGCGCAGCGTCGTCATTTACGCCGTATAATATATGTATTGTGTTAAGGTGGGAGGGTTTTTCTCTACAAGAGTAAACGTCACCCAACGTTTCACCAAATGCGGAACCCATGAAGAAGCCGCATTTGGTGAAACGTTGGGTGACTTTCTGTTCAGCGATAACACAGATTGAGGCGAGAGGTTGTGAGAGACTTGATCAGAGAATCCCTGGAAGCAGATTAGCTCCAGAGTAAGAGACTGGAGCGAGATCTCGCGAGACTGGGAATAGACACGTGACGCGGAAGTGCACGGCGGTCGGGGAGACCAGACGCCGGTACTCGGAGCAGGACAATTCACTAACAGTCTCCCAACATTCGGATAGCAGTGAGTCGGGGCACAAACTGAGTATGAGAGACTCAGTTTGATTGTAAATCTCTCCAACTGCCTGTTTTATTACTCATAAAGTGTGAGTACATTACCTATATGTTTATAGGTTTTTTCTATTTTAATAAAACTGTGTTACACTATATGTTCCTTTTATATTTTCATTCCCATAAATCAAGTAAGAAGAGTGATCCCACCAAGTGTGAAAACAAATTCATTCATACAGAGAAACTACAATAGTTCCAGATCCCATCTATGTGGATAAATGCCTATGTTATCCATCCAAGGGTGAGTGTATCCCTCACCATCTAACTGTGACGCTTATTGTTTTTTCCCCCTCCCCCTTTCTCCTGCGCCTAGGTCATTCTTCCACAGTTCTTTTCTCTCGGCGTTTGTGGGGTCGTGGACCTAGTTGGCTGCATTTATTAGGGTCAGGTATTTTAGGTTACACCCTCCTTATATACACATTGTAGTCAATAATTGTATATTAATATTTCACTGTGGTTATTTACATGTATAGATAATTTTCATTGTAGCGCTTGAAGGTCTTCTATCCAATATATATATATATATATACATGTAGAGGTATCAGTACCGTATTAGCCGAGCTTCAATAATCAAAAAATAAATAGATGATACCGTTCTGTGGCTAACGAAATGCTTTTATTTGTGCGGGCTTTCGAGATACACTGATCTCTTCTTCCGGCGATGTTACAATGAATGAAGCAAGGATAACTTAAAAACAGTGTCTCTTGGAATGTTATCTGTGCTGGTCCTTCCCCCGATGTGGATGAGATTTATGGCTAGAGGTGTCAAAAGGTTACTAAAAGCAAGTGAAGAAAGAGTGTGTATGTGTATCAGTGTGAATAAAAATGAATGGAGAGCCCACAGTATATACAGTGCTTTACACAAGGTGTGTGTGGAGTGGGAGTGGATATAAATGGTGTGGGTGGGTGTGGAAATGTGAGGGTATGTAGCACAACTAAAAGTGTGTGTGGATACTATGTGGTCCCTATTGGTGTATGGGAATGGAAAAACAAGGAGTATAAGTATGTGTGAGAGACAGCTGTGTGTGCATACATATAGCACAGTATGTACAGACATGGCCTATAGCGCTCATGGGACGAGAGTTCACTAGTGTCAGTAATGACTCATAAAATTTCGATCTCTGTTTAGGCCACTGCTAAGTGTCCCGAACAGTTGCATAAATTTGTATTCATGCAACCGTCTCTCTTTCGGGGTTTTAAGATTACCTTTGAGTATGGCAACCCTCAGATCGTTCATCTTATGGCCAGAGTCAGAGAAATGTTCGCCAACAGGACTGTCTCTTGTACCGCGTGTGATGCTGTGGCGTTGCAGGTTCATTCTTTTGTTTAGCCCCTGCCCTGTCTCACCTATGTAGTAGCAGCCCCCTGGGCATTTCATGCACATGATGAGGTACACGACATTGCTGGAAGAACAGGTGAACCTTTCTCTGATTTTGTATTCCCGATTCCTGTGTGGTATTTGTATTGTGTCCGCTGTGTAGAGCATTGCGCAGGTTTTGCATCTTGGGTCCTGGCATGGTTTTGTCCCGCATTCAGTTGTACTGCTGAATACTTTACTCCTCACCATAATATTCTTGCGATTATGAGGTTGTGTGTATGATAATAAGGGTGCTTCAGGGAAGACCTGTTGCAGTCTTGTATCTTCCTGGAGGATGGGTTGTAGTTTCCTGGTGATCTTGCGTAGGGCTCCTAGGTGTGGGTTATATGTGACCACCAAAGGTACCCTGTCGCTTGTCTCCTTCTGTTTGTATTCAAGGAGATCACTTCTTGGTATTCTGGTGGCTTTGTGAATTTGCTGGTCTACAATTCTGTGGTTATATCCACGGTTTATAAAGTCTGATCTCAAGGCTTTAATCCGCTGGTCTCTGTCTGCTGTGTCGGAGCATATCCGGTTGTATCGTATGGCTTGACTGTAGATGGTTGCATGTTTGGTGTGTGTCGGGTAGAAGCTGTTGTCCCTCAAATAGCTGGCTCTGTCTGTAGGTTTGCGGTATACAGAGGTCTGTAGTTGGTTGTTCTTTATAGTAATGGTGGTGTCTAGGAAATGTACTTCATCCGGGGAATGGGTGAGTTTGAGGTTGATGGTCGGGTGGAAAGTATTGAAGTTGTCATATAACTGTAGGAGGTCCTGTTCGCCAGAGGTCCAAATCAGGAGGATGTCATCGATGTAGCGAAGGTATGTAAGGGGTTTCAAGTGACAGGTGGACAGAAAGTCACTTTCCAGTTTTGCGCAGAACAGATTGGCATACTGTGGCGCCATCCGAGTACCCATAGCGGTCCCGGTTGTCTGAAGGTATGTGTCATTTCCAAATGTGAAGTAGTTATGGGTCAGAATAAATTCAATGCATTTAGTCACTGTCTCTGTGAGTGGCTCCTGCAGTCCCAGAAAGTATCTGCAGGCTGAAATCCCATCCTCGTGGGGGATGTTGGTATAAAGTGACTCTACATCCATGGTTGCTAGTAGTGTTCCTGTTGGGAGGGGGCCAATGGCATTCAGTTTGTTTAGCAGGTTGGTGGTGTCCTGGATATAGCTGGGTGTGTTCCTGACAAGTGGTTTTAGAATGCCCTCCACCCAGCCAGAAATATTCTCGGTAAGTGTGCCAGATCCAGAGATAATAGGGCGCCCAGGGTTGCCCTCTTTCTGAATTTTAGGGAGCATGTAGAATGTGCCAGGTTTTGGGTTAGCTGGTATCAGGTCCAGAATTTGTTCTCTTGTGCGGATCGGGAGTGTTTTAATGATCCTGTTGAGTTCTCGCATGTATTTTTTAGTTGGATCCTCCTGCAGTTGGGTGTAATACTTTGAATCAGAGAGTTGACTGTGTGCTTCCCGCAGGTAGTCTGTGGTGTTCATTATGACCACTGCTCCTCCCTTGTCCGAAGGTTTGATTGTTATGTTGTGGTTGGCCTTTAGCGATTCTATGGCTCTCCTCTCCATCAGTGTCAGATTATATGTTTGTTTCCTTACTTTGTCCAGGATGGTGGTTTTGGCGCTGTGTCTGAAGCTTTCAATGTACCGGTCCAATGTGGGGTTGCGCCCAGTTTGTGGGATCCAGTTTGATTTTTGCTTCTCCCTGCTCATGTGCAGCGGCTCTCCTTCTGCAGTGTTGGCATAATCTTGGTTGTGTCTGTCATGGAAGAACTCCTTAAGACGCAGCCTTCTGAAGAATTCTTCCAGGTCACTGCACAGCTATACACATATATATACACATATATACACACACACACACACACACACACACAAACACACACACTTTATGGTTCGGTGCAACCTTAGCCTGGTGGTCCTTACTTGTAGAGAAAACCCCTCCCACCTTAACACAATACATATATTATACAGCGTAAATGACGACGCTGCGCTGTTGTCCCGTACAGTATATACTGTAGTCCCAATGCCCAATGTAGCAACCAAATATTCCATTGTGTATATATATGTGTATATATGGAAAAAGAAACAGCGTACACCCTAGTGCATTACCAGATACATAAATTTATTAAAGGTATAAAAGGTGGAAAATGCCCACTTAGAAAATGTTTGGAGATAAAATACACATAAAGGTATCTTTGGCGGTGTATTAATGATAGTCACCGTCAGTTGAGGGAAACACCTGATGGTGCAAGATGACCAGCTGAGCTCCTCCGTGAGATGTTGTAGATATTTTAAAGTCCTCCGATATTTGGATACACCGACAGTACTGTCCGTCTTCCGTGGATAATTCAGAGAAAGCACATGTATCTGTGCCAACAGAGCCACCAGATTGGTGCTCAGCGTAACAATCAGCTGCACAGTATCACCGCTCGGCTCTGCATGTAACGCACACCACACAGAGATCCCTCGCATACAAAACACAACCTCATGATAGCGCAATGACGTCACTCCCAACGCGTTTCGTCAGCGTCAGCTGACTTCATCAGGTCATCAGGGGATGCCGATTGGACACGGCAGGCATCTTAAGTAGTAAATAGTGTCAAGGAGTCCATGATAAAGTGTATTTTGATACACGAAACGCAGATGGAGGATGACTACCCCCGCTTGTTTTATGGATTTATAAAGGATTATTCATCAGTCAATTTTTTTGGTGACGCACTCCTTTGGCTGTGCGCCAGTTCTCCCTCCTCTACCCCATATCCGCTGTGACATGTACAGGGAGTATAAGAGGTGTTATATACAGTACTCTATGAATATCTACTGTGCATCACTGCACACAGATACACACATCTTTATATACCTACAGAAGGCTTGCACAACATATGGCCCGCTACGGCCCCCCTTCTCCCCCCTTCCCTGGTAAGGAAAGAAGGCGCGCGTGGCCGCATGCTGTACGCAGCGGTGCGCAAACTGGGGGGGAGGGGCGCAGGCTGCGTGCGGGGAAGCCTGGGGTCGGGCATAGCTGTGCACGGGCGGCCAGAAGCTCACAAGCTCCGTGCTGCTGCTGCTCCCTGTATGATCTCTGCCTGCAGCGGGGGCGGGACCTTCCCTGCACACACAAGGCCTTGATAAAGTGCTCTGTGTGGCACGAAACGTGTTGGTAGGGTAATGCCTTGCCCCCTTTTTTCCATGACTATTAAACCCTTTTATGAATAACACACTTTCCTCTTTTGAATTCCTCTTTTGGATAAATTCCGGTTGTGCTCTACCATTTCTCTCTTCTATTGCATTCTATCTTCACGGACGGAGGCACACCTTGAAGGTCTGATGGGAACAACATGGACGCTGGAGCAGACTCGTGAGTGTTTCCTGTTTGCTACATGGTTATATCATTCCACTAAGGAATTAGGGTATTATTCATTGGGGTGATTATTAGCTCTTGGGTTCCTGGACAACTTGAGTGCCATCTATGCTGGCTTACCAACTAGGATACCACACCCAGTACCCTCCCTACAATCAAGATACATCCCAAACCTCATACAGGATTTATCATCATTATTTCATCATTACCCTGACTGTATATGGTTCTTAGCACCACGCATTATATTCCCGTTCATTATAGTGAAAGTAAGTGAGCAGGCTTAAGAGAGTGAGAGAGTGGGGAAGAGAGTGTCAAATTGAGGGGAGGGGGAGAGAGTGTCATATTGAGGGGAGGGGGTGAGTGTGTCATATTGAGGGGAGGGGA